>VBVQ01001923.1:0-29171 GCA_011636635.1 Tetramorium simillimum | reverse complement strand
ATCGATCCGTCAAACGATTCGCGCGGCCGGGAAACACCGGGCGGCCGCAGCGCGCAACAGTATATATATATTTCTCTACCAAAAATTGATTATTGAATTGTGAGTAACAGAACTCTCTCAGGCTACATATCTAATTAAATTGCGATTATTTAAAGAACTTATATAACAAATTGATTCTCAACAGTTATTTGTTAAATTAGAAACTTAACTCTCTCTAAAAATACGTATTTTATAGATGTTATATTTTATGTCAATTACAAGTACGCTATTAATAAAAAATAAAACTTTGCTTTAATAAACAGTGTATCATCCTAAACTTATTTCCGTAGCAATTAATTATATCTTTCAATTATGTTTATTCTTAAATTAGAACATAGATAAAAATCTATTTACATTATTTCCTAAGTTATTTATGGATATATCTCAATTCGTTGCTCGTGCTATTTTTTACATTTCTCTCATTTCACAATAACAATTTACAAAATATCTTAAAAAGTATTTGGCGTTGCTTCAAATCAAATTGTGTTGGCAAAATCACATTTTTCCCTCTGGCATTTAATACATCGTATACATAAGCACATCAACTTTTTTCGTCGTAAGTCTTTCTTGTTTAGAAAATACTTTTATACTCGAATATCAAAATAACGTATTTTCGAATAATGTAAAGCGATATGTGCCATTAGTGTGCCATTACCATAGTATCATGACACATTATAATATTGACTCTTCTCAATATTTAACTTTAAAATCGAAAGTTATTATCCTTAAAATCATAAATAGCATTTTAATGTTCAAAAAATAAAGTTAGTACAATCATCAATTACTAGTTTCTGAAAATAAAATAAACTTTATATTTCGCGTTTAACTATTAATAAACTAACAACTATTATTGAATTAAATATAACAGAACTCGAGCTACGTTTAAAATTGGCTCATTTCGTCGACAAATTGTACTCTGACATTAAGATTTAAAGAATACCCTAAAGAAAATTCATTTAACAGCGACAATAATAAAGTGTTGTGACGAAAAGAGTTGTGATCATGCGGAGTCGTTTGATACCGGTCCGAAAACACCGGGCTTTCTGCTTCCGACTGCGGATACATTGCGACATAGAATAGGGGGAGGCTTTCTCGCGGCTGCGGAGAAGAGGGCAGAGGACCAGACGGCGAGGTGGTGGTTGGTTAGTCGCTCGGGGCACGAAAAGGGGTATGATGCGCGCCGCGACGCATCGCTGCGGCGAGGCTAGAGCGAGACAGAGCGATTTACCCTCCCGCAACCACAGCATCCCCCATCACCCGTTCCCATTCCTCTACCCTCTCTCTGTCTCTCTTTCTCCTTTCTACTTTCGATTAACTACTCTCTTTTTTCATTTCGGTTCTTTGTTCCACTTTCGGCCCTCTGCGTTCCTCCCTCGCACCTCTTTTCGTCCTTTACATCCGTTTTCGTTGCTTTCGCACCTAGATCTCTCCGTCTCATGCGCTTACACACATATACACACACATACACACTCTCTCTCTCCTCTCTTTGTCCATTTCACCTCATTCGGTCCAGTTCAGTACAGCGTCGGAGCGTGCAGAGAACGGTTCGTCGCGCGTCTATCTGCATGTACTGACACGCACGTTGATAACGCGTGCAAGCCGGTTACGATTTATGTTCGAGAATATATACGAAAAGATATTCGTGTTTGTTGGTAGAGTGGTCGATGAAGAAGTCCGTGTTGCTCCGGAAGAAAACCATCGAATCGAACGGCCGAATCCACGTGGTACATTTATAGATTAAATGCCAGCAAGAGAGAGTTTTCGCAGCGTTCATTCGCACGAGAATTTATCCGCTCTAAGATCATGGCTCTAGAAGTGCAATTTTTAGTTTTTCGTTCTTTTTTTTTAAAGAATTTTACGATATTTTGAAAAAGCTAACAAAAAACCTGTTTAAGATATACAGAACGCGAAATTTTTTTCAAGATATTAATAGTTTCTTGAAGAAATTTAATAATAATTATAAAATTTGACACACAAAAGGTTTTTTTATTAAACTCGTAATTTTCAATTAAAGCTGTTTTTGTGACGATTGTTCTTTGAAGAACAAACATTCAGAGATATCCTATCCGAGAAACAATAGATTAACGTGCAAGATAGATTACAAAAGTGAAGGAATGCGCGGATTCAACTAACTAGCTAAGCAAAATAGAAAAGCGAGATCGTAGAGATTTTAAGGCTGCCTTTGAAGATGAACGAAATTTCTCGCGAGACTAAACTTTCTTCATACGAATTTCGCAAGGATGCCAGAACGCGAAAGAAGTGAAATGATAAGGTGCTGTACATTGTTTGAGATAATAAGCAGACTCGTCGATTATAAAATTTAAATATATGTCGCTAATTTTGTTGTTAATTCATAAAATATATGTATAATACACATATCTAGACAATTATATTTTTCAATCGAATCGAGAGTTTTCTTTAAATCATTGTTCTAAATTAAAACTCACACAAATTATTTTTTAGATTATCACGACAAATAATCATAACAAATTCTGATCTTTTTCCTATTGAAAAAAAATGTCATACATTTATACTAATATCCTACAAATCACGATTAAATTGCTCACTATGCCAACAGGAAAATCAAGTAATTAAGATAGATGCAACTGCATTAATATCAATTACAATATCAATATTGGTACAGACATGTAAAACGTGTATTGTATGCGTAAAATGCAATGGTATATAAAATTTTCGTTAAACGTATATAAATACAAATGTGTTTATAAAATGACTAGAATAGGTTAATGACATTTTAGCTATTAATACTAATCTTAGCTTCCATCAAAAAATATTTATTTACTAGACAATTTACTAGGCAATTTACTAGATTTACATTCATATAAATTTATCAGTATTGATTATATCTATTAAATTTATTCGCTGAATGCTAATTACAGATATACAGATTAGCAAATAGATAATAAAATATCTTATTATGTAAAAAATATTTTTGTGTAAGATAGAGAATAGTATAATAAAATTCTTAACATCGGCTAAAGAGATCTTTTGTAAGAAATCTCTCGAATCGATTATCGCTCGTATACCGCGACTCCTGAAAACCAGCAATTTCACACAATTTACTTTTATAGTTTTCGGATATCAGTTTAGCTTATATCCAATTATATATTATATATGTTTCATATTTTTCACGAAAGAAAAGCGTGTAATGACTGTGTTTATCGATTTTGTCCTATCGATTTTTAAACGAGTCAATTATTTTGTAATAACACATACAAAACATTGAGTGTTTTTAAACAACTTTGTACAAAATTTTTTAAAATATATATAAATTATTGTGTAATATTTTCATAACATTGACGTGACGTAGAAATGAAAATCTACTTACTAAAAAGAAAGAAAATTATTAACAAATTTCTAATAAAAAAAGTAATAATAGTAATAGTAGTTCTAATTCTTTAAGAATTTGAATGAAAATTAATCTTAAAATTTAAAAATCAAATTTAGATTAATTTTTTCGAATTTTTAGAAAAATAAATTCAAACGTGCGTGCATTCCCTTCCATTCAAAAATAAGCCGAATAGTTTATTATAACTAATTAATTTATACTTTTTAAGGGAAAAAGAAATGCTCGTAATTAAGCTCTCTCTTTGTTTATTATTTTTATAAATTTATGTAATTTTATGTAAATTATATTCATTTTGGATTCTGCAAAACTCTATAGTTTCTTTAAAAACTTTTAAATTCATTATATTATTGTAGCTCACACTTTAATTACTGAAAGAACAAATGCAGTCACTCGATGTATATCTGTGCATTCCTGTGCACATAAGACACACAAGACGAATACAGTAAAATTTCTAGTGACGGCGGAACGTAAATAAGAACAAACAAGAAAGAAAGCGACATCAGCCAATTATTTCAGCGCTAATTAAGCGGCGACGTGTTCACTCGGTTTTAACTGTTTTAAGCAGAGGGGCGGGATTGCTAATTGGCACCGAGACGCGATGCCCAGTGATAATTAGTCAATTTGTTAGTGTGGCTCGGCCAATGCAGCCCGCCGTGGCCAACCGTCGCAGGATGCAATCATCCCTGACTACCTCCGGGTAATCATCCTGCTACCTGTCGACGGCAATAAGGAGCTCCTTAGAAGCACCTAGAGACCAGTGTGCTTACAATCTTCATTAACGATAATTCGCACGACCTTCCTGCTTTTCTATGACAAGTTTCTGCAATACGTGACCAAATTCGCCACGATGACCAGCGGACAGAAGAATAAGTCCGTTGTATATCCCGAGCAACGATACGGCTATATGCCGTGTCCAGTGTATGACACGGGTAAGTACATCCTGTGATATCGTTTAATCTCTTTCATTTTCTAATACATTTTTGTACTTTGCATAAATAATAATGTACATGGTATTAATTGAGCTTTGTGAACAGTCTGTATACAATTTTAAAAATTTTGACAAATCTTTTCAAATACTTGGAGATATTTTTATCATATAAAGATACTGTAAGATTTTTGTGTTTTGTTTCATCCTTATCTTCGTTTCTCTATATGTACAGAGTTGTGTAATGCATTTTTATAATTGAGTGAATGCACAATAACAAAATTTAATTACTTGCAATCAATAGCAAACAGGTGCTCGTGATCGATCCTCGATGTACTTCCTGTGAGATTCGATACAGGATGATATGACTCGATATAAGCCATCCAAGTTGCACAAAGCAACTTTAAATATTATGTAGTGATGGGTGAATATAAAAAGCATTTCGACATACATATGAAATAAAAGTAGTATCAATTTTGCACGTTATTGAACGTGTTCTATCGAAATATGTGAGGGCAATCATGTAGAAAATATTAGATTACTGAATAAATGTGGTTGCATTAAATATGACAAAAATAATATACAACAGTGAGCAATAATATCAATAAGAGATAAATTATTTATCATAAACAACAAGCGATTTAACGTAAATTATTAAATTTATATAAGGTATGTGAAGTTGACACCTCGAAATGTGTATTTTTACAAAATTGATATGGCAACTTCACAAATCTAAACTTATAGCCAGTCAGAACTTTATGTAAGGAAGAATCGTACAGTTAGTCGTACGCAAACAATTGAAAAAGCTTCATCAGTTATAACGAATCTCTCGATGTTCATATTTTAATAATTAATTTCTCATCAACCATGCAATTCTGTCCCAACGTAAACATTATTAATATTAATATAAGACCATAAAAATAAATTTCAATATGTATTACTTTATCCATCATTATTGTATATTTATACATTTTTCATTAAATGTGCGCTCTTTCGTTCTAGCGTTCTTTTATTTTTATAATTGAAATAATATTTTATAGTATATTTTGTTTTCATAAAATTATGTATAATTGCGTAAAAGAAATTCATAAAAAAGATATCCCACATTTACCTCTATTTTATCTCTAATAATCCGCAAATTGTACAAAATATTTCAGAATTGGAAAATTGAATGTCATTATCTACAATAAACAGAGTTGTATATCAGACTACAAGTCTTGAAAATTTTATATATGTTTTGAAATATCGGTTGAATAGTAGTATTACCGATTTTTCTTCACATGACTGTACTACATAATTTCTACTAAAATCGCACTCTTGCATTCCACGCGTATTTTTCATGCGATAAGATTTATAGCATTCTGTGGAATGAAACGCGTTAACCAGAGTACCACGTGCTCCAAGATTAATTACACTTTCTGTTTGCGGCGTTGTACTGCAACGGGAAACGACACAGGCGATAAACTCTTAATCTTTGTTACAATTATCTGCACATTATTTTCAGAATCATGATGATTAAAGAAATAAAGTCTAATACACCTAATTAGTTTCAAATAGACAAATTTAATTTCATTTTTGTGAAATAATTGTACAATATATTGTTTACTTAGAAAAAAAAATTATTTTTTACGTACTCATAAATGAAAAATGTTTAAATAAATATTCAATTTGATATTATTAGGAATGGGATAACGTCTCAGAACTTCAAAATTCAGATTTTAGTTTCTTGAGTAAAGCTATTAATAATATCAATAATTTTAACTTATATTACGTAATATATGTTACATAATCATTATTAATATTTTTATTTCCGTACACAATTTATTTAGAATATCTAATAAATATTCATATTGTTGATATAGCAGATCACTAATTGAGACTAAAATTCTAATGTATTATATCGTTTTCCATTTCATATTAAAGTTTTAATTCCTTCAAAACTTGAAACTATTTGAACTGGAATAATGTGCACTATTTCCAAATTGTGTTATGACATCGCAGTAGCGATTAGCATAAAATTCAAAATGTGTTGATGGATCTGTCATAAAATGAAGTTCGGAGGACAAGTATAATTGTCTCGCTAAATAACGCCGATCCACAGAGCTTTCTATGTGTGAATAAATTATCGCACTTTGCCAGATGCGATGTGTTTACCCTCGATATGTAGACACGTGAATTTCGCGAGTAAACCTCAACTGGTTTTGTCAACACATGTCGTCCGTGAATGAAAAACTTCGGTTAGATGCAAATACAATTTAATTAGTATTCGCGAATTTATAACAACATTATAATGATTAATATTAATTTAATCGTGTCATCAATATTACCCTCCTGTATATTCAATAATATTAATTAATATTATTATGCTTTACGTATATATTTTTTATAAAAATTATCATATAATTAGTTGTATTGAAAATCTTTTTAAAATATATTAAATTTATAATAAATCTCTATATATGTGAATTTTATAATCAGAACTATTTATCTAAATAATGTTTAAACAATTTTGGAATATTTAGGCTATTAAAATACAATTACAGATAACTGTCTAAATAATAATTTAGTGAAACACGTAATGACTGCTATGGGATATGTAGAGCCTATGGAACTTATCGCGGCTTGCATAATATTCACATTCTGTTCGTAAATTATGCAATGAGAACTTTCGTATAACGGAAATTCATATATGAACAATATGTATACACTGTTAATCATTTAAATTAATCATAAATTTAAACACTTAAATTACATAAAATAATAAGTATTCCTTCCCAAATTAAACGCTGTGTAATCATAAAGCAATGTTTAAGTTAACAGTGTTTCTACCGCGTTTCTACTTGTGTCATCATACATTTATTAACCAAATTTCAAGCACATCCATTTAAGACCGAGGTCTGCAGTAAAATTTGTATGAGATTTGCAGGGTTGAAATATATTCTTTATACGCATAAATTTTCAATTTATTCTCCAAGATTTAAAGACTAATGTATTTATATATTTATGGAGCATTAACACGCAATCTAGCAATATCCTATTATTTCTTAATATATTGTTAAAATTTTACATTTAATAATATGATTGTGTAAGATATTATCAAAATACAAATTTCTCAGCAATCAATTTCTTAAAATGTATTTTTTTAACGAAGCAAGCGAAAATAAAATTAATATTATTACTTAAACAGTCACAAATAAATATATGAAAAATCTAAAAATTAACTTTTAAATCAGAAAATAATTTAATAGTTAAAATTAGGGAATAAAGAAATCTATTCGGTTTGTTTTACGCAAAAGCCAGTAAGTTAGCGTCTTTACGCTAGATACGAAAATAGAATATAATTGAAAGCGCGACATTGCGTATTAGCCGTGACGAATTTGTCTGAAGGTCGCAAAACAGAATTTAATTTAAAATCTGCATTAGGCTAAAAAACGTGCGAAGTTTTTCAACCTAATGCTCTCACGTCGATCAGAATGAAATGATAAATTTATGGTCGATCGCAAATCAGATCGTGTGAGACGATATGAAATATCATCAAGGCTATTTTATGTATATACATATATTGAATTGAATAGACTGATTATACAGGATGACATTTAATATCCCATTATCCCATATTTCCATTCATAATTTCTAAGCGCTAATTCATCGTATTATCACTATCTATAACAATTATGCTATTGTTTGTTTTGTAAAATGATTTATACATTATTAATGATTTACATTGTAAAATAATTTAATAAAAAGGCAAAATAGATAGTAGGAAAATTCACCTCTATCAAGTTAGCCCCCCCTCCATTGCAACAAAAATCCGCACCTATTAAAAAATTTAGTACTATTTAGTTGCTAATTAGCTACCCTAATACCCTAAACGGTTTGAGCAACAAAATCGGGATTAGGATAACTAATTAGCAACTAAATAGTACTAAATTTTTTGATAGGTGCGGATCTTTTTTGCGATGGTGGGAAGGCTAACTTGATAGAGGTGGAAAATTCATTTGACTCAAATATGAAAAATTAACGAATTTTTTAATAAGTAATAAGATTTGTGTTTTTTTGTAAAAGCTAATTTTGTATATTTTATATGTACGTTTCTTATTTACATCTACGGAAATTAAAGATATATTTCATTAAAGAATATTGTTTTCTTTTTTATTTTGCTATTTGAAACGTATCGACATTGTATTCAATATATCGATAGCATTCGTACATACATGAAAAATGGTACATCCTTCCGTGATAGTGAAAGGTTTGATAAAATTAAATCTCTTCAAAAACAAACCGGATCCATTTAGGAGTTATTTATGGATCTACATATCTCTCTAATAAATAATAGAAAAACGGATTGGACAGAGTGCCAAATATGTCACAGGTGGTTTCATAATTAAGTAATGTGAACGTAAATTATAATAAGTATTGCAACAGTAAAAACACTTAATTCAGAATGAATTAATTAAGAAATATAATGTTTAAATTTTGTTACCGGTGCCAAAATAATTTCTTAAGTATAATAATTAGGAATAAATCATATAGGAGTCTTCTATTCTTGTCTTTTTAAGTTCAACGTTAAAGAAATGCTAGTTATCGAAGTTTTATACCATCATTCTATTTCGTACATAAATAATAATTGTGGAATTCGTCTACAAGATGCAATCAAGTAATGGATTCGATTCATTATTGCCTTTGCACAAAGTAATTAATTACCTTGCAGCTTTTAGGCATTTTTAAATTATGGTATGACGAAACGCGAGATGCTCTTTATTCAAAGTAATATATCTATTGCATTACCTAAAAATGTTATTCCATCAGATATAGTAAGTCACAGGATGATGCCAGGTTTTCATGCAAGGTTACAGAATGCACGCAAACTGCAACCTAATCGATGTTGTACTCGTAATTCTGAATATGTCGTAATCCGGAAAGCGAAAGCGCACACCGCAATCTTTCAAATTTACTTTTTCGTTTACAGACTTTTTCCGACAATCGTACTCGTATAATATTTATATTTATATAATTATTCATATGTTGCATATGTAAATATATTATGTCTTCAAAACTTAAAAATTTTTTCTACTGAAAGTTATCTAAAGGAATTATTAAAAAAATATTTTTAAAATTTACTTCGCAATCACCTGATATATGTATATATCAACGAAAAAAGATTTTGAGCTGACATAAAAATACGATAGAAAATCCCAATGCTTTCAAAGATAATGTCTCATATAAATTTGAATAAAGTACACGGAAAAAGTGTCGAAATGCCTTGCGAACCATCAAAGTGTCAAAATAAAATTGCACAATAAATTCCAGTGAATTCCTCGATCGAGGTCGATCGATCTCTTGTTATGACACTTTCAAATCGATAACTTCCGAGCGTCGTCCAAACGATCTGCGCCAGCACGAGCCGTCTGTCACGTCGAACACCTTGAGGTATTCATAGTCTGTATCGCCGTCTCGCTATTAATACTTGCGGCAATTTTAGTTTTCAAACGTATGCCAAGAATAAACACACAGTTGTGTCGCGTAATGTAATGTAAATATAATGGTAGATTTTGTCTCCTCGAAAGAGTTCGATCACAGGAGGCGTCCACGAAGCCGAGAAATTAAATACCAAATTGCCTAAAAATTAAGAGTCATTTATGTCTGTCGATTTAAAGTCTCTCAGAAATATTCTATAGTTTTCTGTAATCTTGTGCCAAGCCGCGTGAGTTGAGCAGAAGCACAAGTAGATTCAAATAAAATAATACAATTAGAAATGGAATAAATGATAAGGAGACAACGATATCTCTAATTGAAAGAGATAAATTGAAGTACTTCTAGCCATATACATCTGAGAATCATTTTATTGGGGCTGTAAACGTGCCAAGTTGCGGTGACTTGAAGTATAAAATGCTTCGAAATGCAACAATCGCGGCAGTTGGGTGCGGCAGGCGTTTTGTGCTTTCGTTTCTTTCTCTCAACATGCATACTGTGTCGTTGTGACTATTGACCCGTGAAAGACGTATCTTTTAGAAAAAAAAACCTACCTTGCCTGTCAGTCGCGAATTGTGTGATTCTTGGCAGATAGAGAACGAGAAACGACGTCAGAAAACTACCAATTCCGTAGTGAAAAATAGAAAACTTCGCCGTTAGATTCGTGACCAGAATTTATCATTTACGAATTGTTGCGATAGTGCAAAAGAAATATCACCATTATTATCGAATAACTTAATTCGTTTTTTTTATACAAAATCTTTATAATTATCGTAATAAATAAATAATTTCATTTTAATTACTATTCTAATCATATAATAATGTAGTATGTCATTTTCAAGTGATTATTTTTATTTTAAACATCTAGGAAAAAGCGATAAGCTTAAAGCAGCACACTGTATTTGTTCAGTTCCTCCGCTTGTTTCATAAATTAACTTTCGTGAAAGTACACAGCAAGCTATTTCGTATTCTGCAAGCACTACTGTAAATACTACTTTTGTTCGTTTCAACTCACAGGTTTAGAATTGAAACAGTGATACTAATGAGAGAGTTCTGTAATATGCAGAAGAATCTGATATTTCTGTCTATAATGATTTTTTTTAACCATAGTATTTGAGCATGATTATGTTATTTCGCAGATAATCACAATATGTCATATTTCTGTAATTAATGCTATAATTAATGATTTTTAGAGTAATGTTTATACATGAAAATCTAATCAGCAAATAAACGCATAATCGCACATTTAATCCGTCATTATTTACTTAAGATGTAAAATATTGTAAGTCGATTGACATTTAAATAAAAATTTTCTCATTTATCTTTTGTTATAACGGATTTATTAAATATTATCAATCCTTATTTTATTCTAAAAAATTACACGTTAAAAATGAATTAATCGTTAATAATATTACAAACAGAAAATTTATATATATTTTCTGAATTTTCAAAATGATCTTAAAAAAATATAGAATTTTGTCGAAAATCTTTAAGTTGATCAAAAGGAAATATCTATGATAAGTAATTCGAATATATTTACAAGCTCGATATTATCTACTAATCAGCGATTTTACAAATGTGATAAGAAACGTCTACACGTTAGTGAATTTAAAATTACGCTTTCGTTCGTCGGTTCTAATTTAGTCCAATTTAGTGAAGCTTTATGACACTTTTATTCTGCGTACTCCACATACTCGCCTTCTCTTATAAATGATCCTATTACGATCATTATGAAAAATTTCACTCATACTATTTTGTTTGAATATAAGAAGAATAAGAATAAAAATAATTAATTATAACTTAAATAAAACATAAAATGTACAAATTGATAAAAACATTATTATAATGTGAATTTTCTTTTGAAAATTCTTTCAGCATCACGAGAGCGTAGTTCTAATTTTAAATCAGAAATGCTGCCAGAAATTAATATCATCATCCACCATTGTGTAATGTAATATTTCCTTCAAAAGTGGATGTGACAGCATATCTTTGACTTATATGATTCATTAAGACAAAAATTTATTTCGAATTTATTTGCAAGCGTTCAAAGGTTTCCGTCTGCGCCAGCGTGTTTCTAAAATAGACATTATCGTCGTTAATGATGTTCGCCAAATGCGACGACGCGCAATAGCTTAGTCGCTCCCGCAACAACAAAGAGATATTATCGAAACTGCACACGAGAGCAATTACTTGGTGAATCGTGAATTAGGCAGGTAGCGACTCCCACGTGTCTCTAGTTGTGGGCGCGTCGCGGGGGGCCGCGGTTTCCTCGACCCTGGGGAGCGTCGCGACGCCTCGTGTACGTTTCAGTACGAGGGTGCCGTTCACCAAGAGTGCGCCGCCGGAGTCTCGTTCTGTCTTTATCACGCTCCTCGAATAGTAACGCGAAAATTCGTACTTTCACTTGGGTCAGCATCACGAGTGCGTCTTCGGAACTCTACCCACCCACGATCCCACCGTAAAGGCATTGTGCCATCGAGCTGGCATCGCGCGACATCGCATGTCTGGATCAGGCGCAAGTCCGGACGAGCGGAGATAATAACCTTCGTGGAGGGACCTTGACGTATCACCGTCGCGACACACATCGCGTTACACAGTGAATATTTCAATACAATATCGAGCTACCGCGTGTGTAGAACACGTGTGTGTCGTGAGTGTCTGTGCTCTGCTCTCAAATCCCGTGGCGTGTTCTCGTAGAAAAAGCCTCCCTTTCATCCCGCGCAATGTATATCGGTGTACCATTATTCGCGCTGTCGTCCTGTCACCCCGTGAATCCACCTGTCGCGATAGAGTGCGTGGGTCCGTGTCGCGCGTGTGAATATTTCAACGTGCTATCGATCTACCGCGCGGAACACGTGTTCCGTGAGTACCAGCGCGATACCGATCATCCTTATCATCTCGATACTTCATTAATGTTACCTTGAATTTCTCGCGCGGTATTACCGATCTGTTCGAATGTCAACAGTAGACTACCTGAGTCGCAGGATCGCAGGTAGCGCGCGGTACTAATTTGTCGGATCGCAGGATAAAAATAAACTTTTAAGTTTGGAATTTTCGAGCTAAAGCTTTCGCATAAAAATACCGTCCGCTTACGCGACATTCCCTCGGTACTCAGGAATACGAAACCAGTGTCCAAATGTCACGGCATGACCGACAAGCCATTCGTTTGCGTCACCGCAGAAACGCCCGAATCCGAATCCTTCGCCGTCAATCGCGTGTAGTGTGAATATTACAATACGAAATCGATCGGCTGCACGAAACATATGTTTCATAAATGCCTCTATACTCCCTATCGTGACTTTATTTTTCCTCGCCTGTCTCCAATAAATCAAGCAAACGCGGAATCCAATGCCATTGAGTATATCCGATACGAATGATACCATTTGCTTTTACAGCGAAACGAATTATACATATATGTAAAATTGTGCGACACGGAGTTTAAACTCTTCGGGCGAACGCTGCAGTCACTAATGTTGGAGGCATAAATAGAAATAAGTTCTTAACAACCGTCATTTTCTATTATTCCATGCTTTATCCTTGTAACGCGCGGCTGTGTGCACTCACGCCACAATCAAGTTACTTGTGAATATTTCAATATAGTATCGATCTACAGAAACAAAGTAGACATTCCGAGTATTCACTCTTTTATACCAATAACGCCACTGTTTTTCTCAATGTATTGCATAATAGCGGTATAATGCAGTATATACGTAATATAACCTTCTACCACCCTTTTATCACAATTTGATAAAACGCTGTTCGTTTTATCGAACGTTCAATAAAGTAAAGCATCGTGATCGCTCACAACTTGTAACTTTTATAATTTGTTATATATAATATCGGAAAAGTATACTTTTTATATTATAATTTTATAATTTTTTACGTTTAATGAACCAATATTTTTCATTCGTATCTGATGCTAGAATGTTTTCTGAATATTCGATACGGATCAACTATGAATCATCCATCGATTACTTTTATTCTTTTTCCCGCTTTCGTTCTCGTCGTATAATAGTGCATTCATTTGTCACACATTGTGTCTCCTATGTTATAAAAAATATTCATGGATCTTCCGATCGTTTTCCATGTATAATTATGGCTTTTAATCAACTGTGAGTTTTATGTCGGTGTTGTCTCGCTCTTAATAGTATTCCGACAGCGATGATAGACGACGGTCTCGCCCTTGTCCACGTATACTCACATATTATCGCGTAGACAGCTGCTCCCTTGCTTCCCTCGTATAAAACTTCGGAATTTACATAGAGTTTGACCGACTACTTCCTGCAGTAGTCGTGAATTTTCAAGATCGGTCGAGTTAATGTTACAATTGGGATTTCATAAAATAATATTTCTAAATTTCGAGTGCCAAGTTCTTTTCTCCGAGGAAATAAAAAAAAACTAATATTATACCCATTTCGTATTGTTGTACAGTAAAAATAAAAGTCATGAACCAGAATAATCGATCGAAATTAAAGTTTTGTACGAAATGCGATTGTTAAAACGTTAATTGACAAAACTAAGATAATGTTAACTAAAATCATGAAAATTAAAAGAAAAAAAATTTGGTTTACGATTTACTGTTAAATATTTAAAGATATTAAAAAGAAATTAAAGAGTGACTCAAGTTTAGATTAATTTAAATAAACTTGATATTGGACTTTGAAATATTTAACGAACAGAATAATTGTAATTAAAACGTGATTAATATTTCGAGTAATAATACTTGATATTTAATTAATTATTATGATGACGAATAATAATTAAGACAATTCTTAATATATTTATGGTAATTTTATATATATCTTTATAATCGCACATTATGACAGTACTTGACACACAGCATACACGCTTTAGTATAAATCCAGAGATAAATCTCGATCTCGACACTTGCTTTACTGCCAAGAAAAGTTGAATTTTCTCCACAGTACGTGATTCGATAGTAGAACGAGATCAGAGGATTTTGTAGAACCTAGCAACATAAATTTCAGTAGTTCATTGCCACAGCATTGCAGCTTTCGCGCGATTTGTTTTTCTCATGTGTAATTAGTAACTAAAATGTTTAGGCGATTGACACACTGCTTCAGCATTCATGCTTACGAACGAAATAAATACTTTTACACAAATTACTTACAACTCATTTAATTTTAGAATATTAAAAATTAATAAATCACACGCACAATTTACACATTAGAATGTATTAGATTAAAAATATATGTCAATAATTAAAAATTTTTCATTGTTTTAACATTTTTTGTCTTATATGTTTCCAATTTTTAATGTTCCAAAATGTTTTAACATATTATTAGAATTAAATGGATATAAAATAATAATATAGCGAAATTTATTAGAAAACCTTTCCTATTTAGATGTTCTAACATTTTCTAAAACGTATACGTTAGTCTTACCGCAACGTTTTATCGCAATAGAATAGTCTTATTTTAAGTTCAATAACTATTATAAACTCACGGTCACGTACCTCTTGCAAGCTATAGCTCAAATGAAATAGTAAGAGACATTTACCTCGTTAACTAATTGTCCATAGCGATCAGGCACGCGTTTAAAAGGAAAGTTACAAGCTATTAAAATTTATCTTCCAATACCGAAGAACTGACCCTAGAATACTGAAATAGTAAAATCAATCTATAAGGTCCATATGTGTTATTGGAAAGTTGAAACATATGCCATAAATTTTGAATATTGAATTAAATGTTTTATTAAATACTTTTCGCGAACTTTAAAAACCACTATTAGAATAAAAATAAATCAAGAGTCCCTCTATATATTTTTCATTTCGAAAGAATAAAAATAATATTGTAACAAGATTAGTTGAAAAATTATTTCCATTGAAATATTATAATAATTCTGAAATTAACGCTAAGGATAACGCATCGTTAATATTAGTTTTAGAATAACCGTAGATATTTTCAGATATGAAGAAATTTTATTCATCAGACGATTGTACGAAATTTTCTTGGCAATGCAGCCAATTGTTCCAAAAATATTCAAGAAATACGAGTCAATACAAATTGCATCCCTCTTATCCTTGTGATTATTAAGTAAAATACTGAGCATTAGACTGAATCGAAGCCGATCTCGTTTTCACGCACCTACATATATATATATATCTGTGCTGCTACCGTGACAAAGCAGTCTACTTTAAATCAATCGAGAGACTGGCTATTAAAGCTCGTGCCTTTCCTACGACGAGACAGTTCTCCCACTGAAGAGGCAAACGTTAGTTGACGCGCGCGTTACTCGTGCCACTTTTAACCTGACGTTGTGCATTAACTTTTGCGGTTAATTTAAACTTCTTATATTCGCAAGTTTAATTTAATTCTATGAGAAAGTGAAAATCTTCACAAGCATATTTAATGATTGTAAACCAAAATAAGTTTAAATGTAAAATGTATGGACTGTGAAATATTAAATAGTGAATTACTTTTGATGGAAGCAAAAAAAATATATATGCTGTTAAGGATTAAAAATAATATTATCAGGTCACCGGACTTGATAATCACAAAGAAGTGATAATGTGAGCTTTACATTGGTATTTGGACTGTATCGAACTAGAAAAGTATAAAGAAGTTAAATGTGCGCGAAGCCTTGTATGTTAAAATTATATATCATAGATTTCATTCAACAATCTCGATTTAACTAACGGACTTTCCGTTTATAATTTTATCAAGTCTGTCGGCGCTGTGAAAGATACGCATGAGCCAAGTTTCTTTTCAAATGAAAAGACGAATTGCAACGGTGTTCTCAGATCATTTAAAAGTTCTATGGTTTAAATTACATACGGTGTGTTGCAATTTTTATAACGTATCGTTCGCGTATCACAGTGAAATTCACATCATCTAAAGTGGATTTAAGATGACCTGGCTATACTCCAGAAATTGAGTAGCTCGGATATCTAGGAAAGGCCAAATCACGTACTCACGTACATATGTGAGTCCTCCCTGAGGGAGGAGTTAATTTTTAAAACGCAAATTTTAAGCTAGAAGATTTCGTACATGCTTTAATTAGAAAGGTGTAACATATGAATAACGAATTCTAATCTTTCCTTTTTCGATCTTCCTTCTTTCTTAATTAAATTTCCTTGTTCAAGTCCTTTTTTGTTTTTCATTTGTTTCTTATGTTTCTTTTTTCAAGTTTTCCTTCTTTAGCAATTTTCATTCTCGACTCATTCTTTTTGTTTAATCTTTTTTATTCAATATTTTACTCTTTCATTTTTCTTTTTTAAATTAATTTTTCGATCTTCTATGATATGGAATAATCATAGATTATGAAGTGTTGTTTAATTATTTAATATTCTTTATTTTTATATATTATATTTTCTTTTTTTTTTAAACAAATTTCTTAGTACTCTTTACACAGCCGAGTTAAAAATAAAAATTGATAACAATGTACCTTCCTTTCCGAAATACCATTTTTATTAATTTAAGATTGAAGCCATGCAGTAATAATTGCGCATGCTGATTTTTAAATATTAAAATATCTAATATGAAAATTTATCGATGCATTCTGCTGCGCAATATTTTTACTATAAAACTAATTATTATCAGCAATTTGACAAAAGTATTTATTGTTAGTAAAAACATTGAAGCACTTAAATTTATAATTTCTATCTGAATAAAGTTTAATATACATACATGTTATGTATAGGTCTTACTTATTCTCAATATTTTGGGGTCAGGTGTTGATTATCCTATGAAGTTCAATCGAAATCGCGCGATAGAAGATCGTTACCATTCTTCTTGTTCGACCTAGATCAGCTACGTGAGTGCTTTAGAACTACACGGCAGCAGGAAGTCGGTAAAAGTTAAGTGCACCGACCATTCGCTGCCGGGGTTCACTGTCAGTGCCATCGCACGAGCGGTTTAAATCCCCGACCCCAATGTCGTCCGACATTCCACCACGTCGGTTTCTTCTGTGCTCGTGCGCGACATCATATGCCCAAGTTGGCATTTGTAACGTGTCAAGATCGTTATACTCGTAGTATATTTCGCTATGAGTTAAACGATTATCAGCGTGTCCAGAATCGTACGAAAAAAAAGAAAAGAGAAAGGGAAAAGAAAGCTCTCGTCGAAGAAACCGCAAAATCTAACACGAAATCGTTTAACGAGATTTAGGAAAGGGCTAAAAAAAAAGAATTGTTAAATACCCTTGTATATCCTTTTGTGATCGTCGCACACCGCCACTACCACCACTGCCTCTCTTCCACGCGCCTCCTCGAGCACCCGTCGAATCGACCAAGCGTATCGAATGGTCGAGTAAAAAGCCGAGAAAAAAAAATAACACACATATACACCACGAGAAATACGCCGACAGCGACCTAAGAGAAGTCAGTCATGAATCTTATGTTCCGCAAGAACTTCGGGGGCGAGAAGGGACTCGGTGGTGGCGGAATAACAACAAGTGGAGGAGGACTAGGGGAAGTCCGGCCCATCTTGAGCACCACCACTTACGGGACCAGCGGGGCCTCGTTCGGTCAGATAGGGACGCGTCTCGGCGCGGTGCGCGGCGGTATTGGCCAGTCGGTGGTCAGCGGCGTGCGTGGACCCGGCGTACGACGTAGCCGAGAATTCGGATACTTTCCGTCGATGGGCGATCACGAGCACCAGGAGCGACATGGTTATCGTACTCACTTGTTCCTGTCGCCGCCCGCAGGTGGGGCACTCGGCTCGCCGCCCGAGGAGTCGGGCGAGCGACTGGGCCCGCCGCCGCGCCGCAACTCGGGCCCCCATGTGATTAAATGGGGCGGCGGTGGGCCCATCAGCTCCACGCAGAGCGGTCAGACCGGCAATCAGGTCAGGAGGAAGCAAAATCAAATCGGTCAGCAGAAGGAGCCTTCCGACCCACCAACCCCGACTGCATCCAGGCAGGTGAGTACGATTAAAAGCCGTAACAATCTCAAAGGGACCGGAAAAATAATTTAAATATTTTCCAATACTTAACAACTTTCTAATAAGATTTTTTAATCTAATATCGCCTAAATTCTTCATTTAAACTTTAATTAAAGGCATATTAATTCCAAGCATCTATATCTTTGCTATTTTTATGATAAGATATACAGACTATTTTGAAGGAAACAAAGAAAGGAATATTAAAATTTATCTATCCGTTGATCTAGCGAGAAACTTGTTAAATAATAATAAATTTACGGTTACGGCGTACAATATAAAATGGCACGCCAATAAACTATCAAGCGCATTTATCTCGCAATGTGAGTCACGCACGGAAAACTATTATAGTAACACCGTATATACCCTGTATTTAACCCTAATTATAGTTATTTTCTTCGCAATCGACTAAAACTGTGGATATCGAATTAATCTACGATCTTTGTTCTTCGCGATGTTAGAATTATCTGATCTAAGAGATGAATGTTGCGAACAAGCAGTCTGCTGACTATTCGTTTGATCGTTATATTTTGTTACTCCCAAACTATGTGTATATAAGGTCAAAAAACTTTAATACTTTCATACGCAATAAAACAGAACCTGCTGCTTAATTTATAGCAATTATTCTTATTTAATAACGGCTGATTTATAATACATTGTAATTCATATATTGCTTTCTAAATAGAAGATAATAATTTTTTTCGTATTAGGCATGCAAATAATTTTGTGACTTATTGTAGGTGCAATTTAATTAATTATACTTAAGTTTATATTCTCATGATTGAACAAATTAATTAAAATTCGTCAATTTCATTACTCCCTAAGAATAAAAGAATTAGCTAAGAAATTAGTCGGATATTACTGTAATAAATCTCGAGCTTCTTGACAGACTAATTGCTTTCCATTGTCGTTATTATTGAACCAAGTGTTATATCGCCATTCTTTAAATTGGGCCATCGGATAACGAAAAATTTTGCAATAAAGCAAAGTTACAGAGGAAATGAGAGACTGTTTATAGAAGGGAAACGGTAAAGTAGCACCTACACGAGCTCAAGCGGCACGCAAAGTCGCTATCTTATTGTGCATCGTAGCGAATCCGGGGACATGCCATAAATTCGCTACGGCGTAAATGTTCGACAATTAACATCCATTATGTACTATCAACCTGTCCAAAATCGTCTTGAATCGTCTTGTATCGTCTTCTATCGCGATGTCTTCATGAATGTTTAGTACATCGTATTCTATACACCAGAGAAGGCATTTTCGGGCCACAAACGCGTTACGACGCAATGAATCTCACGACCACATCACTTGGCAAGCAAAATTTAACGACAGGTGTTTAACCCTTTTAGTAACGGACTAGAAAGTACATAATAATGTTTCATGTTTTATGTAACCGTATTCTCAACTGATTGATTATAAAATTGAGAAACAATAATAATTCATTTGATAATTATCACAAAGTTATTAAAAAATTATTATTATTAATTCTAATATTGAAAAATGTTAGACTGTGTTATATTTATCCCAGCACTGCAATAATTGCAATTAAACCGAGAAATGTATCGATAAAAAGTATTGAAAGAAATACAATATCAATACGTAGTATTCGTAATAAATCTCTTGCTAAACTTCTCGCGTGATCGAAAAGAACGTGCTGCACGAGAGATGTAAGTGCGGAAATTCATGATTGAAGTATTGCTGCAGCTTTCACGGTCTAACGAAGACCGCAGTGTCGTGTACTGACCTATGACCTTTGCGATGCACACCGTGGACATTTACCAGCATGTATACTCAACGCAACGTGATTAAATATCAAAATACGCATATAGGCTCGCTTTTCTATTGATTGAACTTGCGAGTGCAGAAAATGCATTACAATGCAGAAAACATTGTCATGTACGAATTGCGTACACATTATACATATGCAGCAGAAACTTGCACTCTAAAAATACATGTAAATGAAACGAGCATGCATTATTTGCCAATTATCTCAATATTTTCCATTTAGTTAAAATTAATGTATTCATAGCCAAATATTTATAATTTAAAAGTATATTGTAACTTATTTATTGCAGATCGCAGAAATAAAATGAAAATTGAAAGAGATGTGTGTGTATGTGTCTTCAAATGTAATTTTCTCACAGAAATAAAATAAATTCTAAATTATAGGTACATTCAATAAAAAGAGAGTTTAATTATAATAAATAATAAATTGATAATAAAGTTGTAAAATTTCATTTAGAATGTCACAGCGCGTAAATTTAATTTATAATTAATGTAACGAACTAAATTATATTTGTAGCTTTAATTTTTAAATATTTTTCTTTTTTATATTCGAGTTGATATCCTTTTCTCATATTATAAGAAAATATATCTTAAGGAATATATTATTTTTGGACAAAAAATATTTCTGAAAATTAAATATTTTCGATAACGCCTATTCTTTGATAATTGGCAAATTTGCATCTGATTATATTGGACATAATACATAAATGTAGTTGTTTATGCTGTATGAACGTCTAATATGTCGAGTATTGAAAGAAGTGTAGTAGGTAAACATTTCCCGATGGAACTGTTACTGTGAAACAATCGCCATTCGGAACTTTAATTAATGTGTTATATATACGCGACGATATAATATGATATTCAGAGTTTAACAGCCGTTTGGGGTAAGATAATGTTATACGATAAACCGCAATGGAATGCAATACATGAGTCGACAACTTATTTGTGACTACAGTTGATTAAACCCTATTTGGTTATATTATTTTAGTTTGATTATCAAAGTAAAGTTATGTGTTAAGACAAATGTAATCATCGCTGCGTACTGTGCGTGCAAAAGCAATGCAAGTAGAAGTCTTGTAGTTACGTTATGCGACATACTATTTTTACACACTAAACAGCATGTAAATTGTTATTGATCGTGGAAGTTTTTCGCCGCACATGTGCCTTTCGCACAATATTAACGATGCGCACACATATATTTCCTGTGCATACACTATTGCAGTAATATATTAAATTAACATTATGCACATTTCTACGTAAAAAGACACGAAAAATCCTGTGATAGTTTTTAGCGAAAATTTTATTGTACGATTAAAATAATTTCAATAACGAAGTTAATTAAAGAGAATATTATGGTAAAAAAATTGAAGTTTTATTTATTATATACGGAGAAATAAACGATAAATTTCCAAAACGTATCTCTCTTGCGTATTCTATCTGGTTCTACTTTATAAAAGACGATGTCTGCCGGATGAAAAATTGCGCAGTGGTGTGATCAATCGCTAACGCCGGTTGCACTTGCAAAATTGACGTAGCAACGTAAATCGCACCGTAAGTTGCACTGAACTTCGAACGTGAACTGTAAAGTTGTATGTACGGTCTACGAGACTTTACGTGAAACAGTAGAAAAAACGCGAGCGGACCGACACTACAATCATGACTATCTGCGCAAGTAATAAAAGACAAGTCGAGTTAAAAGCAAAGCGCATACATGCGAGAGTCTCGTCTACGTTCTATACCTGCGGCCTATTTTATTCGGGCACGTATTACCTTGACATCTTTACTATTACTGCTATGAACGTATTTGCTAAATGTCCACGTGCGTGAATCTACTGCACATACTGGGATACTCCCAACGTTTTCTTTAATCCAACGGTAATCTATGATCTCATAAAATGACATCGATTCCTTTAAGCATAGAAAAATTTTTTAAATTTATAAAATAATTAAAAAATATAAGATAGAATTTACTTCGTACCTGTAAATATATGTATATACGTAATCAAAGAAAACAAGAGCCTTTCTTTCAAGAAAAATTGATAAAAGCAACATCGTTGCTTAATTCATTCATATCAATATAATTTTACGAAATCATATCATTATCGTAGAAATAAAGATATAAAATATAGATATTTTCAGAATCTTTCTTAGATATCTTTCTTAGAATCTTTCTTAGATATCTTTAATAAAAATTTAATTTTGATATAAACTGCGTAAATGTTCCTAATTATACGTTTAATTAAACGCAAAGAGATATCGAGAATTACGATCAATAAAACGAGCAAGATGAGTTTTCATTTCGTGCATGTTCCGAATGTTTCATATACCCATTTAATTACCGACATTCGTGCCGACCTTGCGCACGTTCTGTCCTGAACTTAATACCAGTACGAAATAATAAAGGTGTACAAATTGATATGCGAGACTGATTCTGTCTCTCACGATGTAACGTTTAAATATCACAGGATGACAGTAAATGTTATGTATATCTAATATAATTTTTTAATTATGTTATCGCTAGCAGGTATCCTTCAGCGGAAACCGTGCTTCCGGTACCTATACACCTCTCGTGGTTTCCGGAAACAGCCCGCCACGAGGCGAACCAATCTCTTTGGCCACTTTGGACCGCGACTGCTTTATTATACCTCTCGCGTCTCTCGAACGCTTTTTACCAGCCGGTGTACCAGTGAGTCAATAAAAAATTTATCTTAGTTTTGTTCAACGTGCTTTTCTTGAAAAAGAAAATATTTCAGAGAAAGTAGAATTAATAGAAAATAGACACGCAGCGTTGTTCATTGTTCTTTGTAAAATTTCAAAGTTTACTAATTAAAATATCGAAGTATTGTAATAATGTTCGAAATACAAATTATTGAAAAATTGAAAACATAGTAAAACAATGTTTCTTGTTGTTTTCATAGGAGTAAATTGATTTCAAATATTACAAGAAATTACAGAGAAATCTATGTAATCTAAAAGAATAAAACGATTATTTCTTTCTTAAGTGATTTTTAAATTTTAATATCATGTATATACGGTAAAATATAAGCTGCTCGCTTAAATTATACTAGAAGATATTACAACAAATTTTTAACGATAATTTTAATCGATAAATATAATCAACGGAGAGATAAACAAGTATTAGCATTTACCGAAATTAGAATGCGATTAAGTTATAGACTTTAAACTCTTGTGAGGTTTCATACGATCATTTAAGAATAGATAGAATGTGTCTACTAGAGGAACGTACGTAATAATGCACGTAATTAATTATTCTGATAATGAGAAATGCTGTTATTTAAAACAGTAATTATGATATTTTTTTACGATTACGGATTATTGCAAAGTTTATATAAGAAAGTGCTACTGCTGAAGAAATATTATTTTCGCTCTTTTATTTATCATTTGCTCGACTTCTAAATAATAATTAAATGTAATTCATAATCTAAGTACTCTAATAATTTTGCCTTCTTTGCAATTTGATCTCTCATTTATTCAAAGCACGCTCCCGTCGCTGATAAGAAGAGACCGGGAAGTCCTCTGTCGGTTCTCGAAGTCGAGGACCCAAAGCAATGTGTTCTCGCGCATTTCATGACGCCACTGGAGCCTCTAGACCCGCTAATGGAGTCTCCAGTGTCTCGTCCGCTGGTCCTACAACGCGACACCGCCGCGGAATTGGTCGCCGAAATAGCACCCTCGGCGTCGCAAAGCATTTTACTTACGAATATGGAGAAGAACAGTACGTAAAATTAAATTATCCGTCGACGACGAGCATTTTAAAGATCGTTTAATCGACTTTTCGTGTGTTTCAGCGGATTTCCCATTCATCACGTATTATCTAATAAACAAGCAGAGCACGGACCCTGTAGATTTTTACAACGAAGTGCAATGCGCGGCCCTACGTAAGTTCGACCCCCGAGATCTCAGATACGCGGCTAGTCACACGTTAGATCTGTTCAACGAGGTGGCGACCATCGCGAGACCGCCGCTCGAACCACCCGGTGGAAGACCACCCATTCCGTCCACCGGCTACATAGTGTCGATTTTTAAAGTTTTCGAGGGCGACGATGGTCTCAAATTCGAACAAAACTGGCTGTATTGGACAGGTAGGCGTTTATGCGTCTATTATTTTTTAGCCTAAATTTTACTTTAAGATCTTATTGCTAAAAATCTATACGATACAATTTTTCTTGTTTTAATTTCTCAATTTTAATTATAAAATAAGTAGTAATCCAGCAGCAATTTTAAATTTATTTTTATAATACTTTGGAGCAAGTATATACATATAATATATATAATATTTATATAAAGAAACGTATATAATAATTTACAAATACAAATTACTTAGACTGATGTCTCTAAATTCAGTGCTAAAAGTAACAGCAGCTTTAACACATAAAAATAAATAGAAAATGTCTATCAAACATATGTCCGAAACCAAACGGTTTCAGAGTTACGGGATATTGAAGTTACCTCCTTTTGTAAGAAAATAAACTGGAGTAAATATTGTTTAATAATCTTTATTCCTATATTTAAAGCTTTTTACAAAGAGTGCTCAAAAATTTCTCCATTAATTTCGATACTTTCTAGCACGACATGGCAACTGATATTTAATCTGCCGATGTCATCCACGAAACTCCGCAAACTTTTTTTTAAAAAGCTCGAAACAATTTATTAATTCGTGCTAGAAAGTGTGCCGAAGTTAACGGAAGAATTTTTGAGCACCTTTCGTAAAACTTTAAATAAAGAATATTAAACAATATTTAATCAAATTCATTCACTTCTTTCCTTACACGCGAAAGTAAGTTCAATATTTCGTAACTCTGAAACTGTTCGGATTAGGACATATAATGTGCTTGTAATTGGTATATAGAAACTTCAATAAAAATCGACAAGAATTTATATTTTATATCCAGAGTTAAATATTTCTAATTACATCTTAGCCTATCCATTAAGGTAATAAATTTATAAAATTCTATATTATAAAACTCTATAATATTAATTGTATATTTATAATTGTATATTATTAATTTGAATTTTTAATTTTTTAAATACATTATAGAAACTATAAAAGTAAAATTTAAATATGAAGTAGTTTACAAGAATAAATAATAAAATATTTCACTGTTACTGCTTATTAAATTTTAATTTGTTATAAAATTAAATTTTTTTTTGCTTACTAATAATTATCGGATAAAATTGTTATATGTACATCTACAACATATTTACAAATCCATTACCTTAAGATTAAAATAAAAAATAATTTGAAACTCACCGGTACGACGCGCAGCAGCGGAGTTGTACGCACGATACTCTAATCTATAAAATACAAATATATCTAAATTGAAATCTCTTGCAACATAAATAATAATATATATTTAATTTCCGAAGAAGAAACACTTTATAAAATATAATTTATATATAAAATTTTAATAATAAAAATTTAATTTTCATCTAATTCAAATAATTATATAAATTTTTAATATATTGATATATTTCACATATGTTCACATCAATTAAAAAAAAATATTATAATCTATTTTATCAATGTATTTTATCATTTTACAATACAATATATTAAAAATTTCTCAAAATTAAATTTAAACTGTATATATTATGCAATGATAAGGTAACACGCGATATCATACAATCCTACAACTAATCCTACTAATAATAAATGTATAAAATAATTTATGAGATGCTCACCTCAAAGTTGCTTCGCTGTCGCCCGACACCTCCCTGGTCTGCTCCTCCTCTCGTTTCCTCGTTGTTGCTCTTTTATGGCACACACAACACCTGCTTCACACGAAAATGTGAACTAATTACGATCACGCGCGTAATCGTTACAGTAGGTACAGCGATCGCGCAGCACTTTATACGGCACTCCCGTTAATCGCGACATTAATCGCACGCGACGCGCATTTTATTATATTCCCGGGAGACACGATTGTACATTTTATTACATTGCAGCGGAATGAAGGAATCACACGAGAAAAATACTATTATGCGTACGAGAGACCCGCGCCATTTGCTGCATAACTATCGAAAACGTAATCCTGTTTTCCGATTGTCGATTGCCCGAGCTATAGATTCCGAACGAATAACTATCACGTTATTCACTTCCGTATGAACGTCGAATCTGTATGATCGTTTTGACGAATATCGAATTACGTGGCTCGTCATAGCTGCATTCACAAATTAAGCGCGTCGCGACGCCGCTCAACTCGGAGTCCCTCCGCGAAGTTTCATTAAAGATCGCGATAACGGTTGCCAACTTCACCAACACGATACGATTACACTGGACGGCCAAATAACATGCGCTGAACCATCTGAAAATGCATCAACAAAATCTTAATGTTGCACGAGGAATATTTCTCAAACGCGTAATTCCCGAAATATCGCACGCGACGCGCACTTTATTACATTTATATTCGTTTCTCGACGGGACGCGATTATGTATTTTATCGTATTGCAGTGGAAGGAATAACACGAAAAAAGTACCACTATGCGTAGGAGAGACTCGCGATTTGCCGCATAACTTTCGTAAACATGATTAGTTTGCCGAGCAATAAATTCCGTTCGAAAACTTTGGCGTTTTCACTACTCACCTCCGTACGAACGTCGAATCTACGTTGGCCATTTCACCAATATCGAATTACGTAGATCGGCACACTCGTATCCACAGATTAAACGCATCGCAACGCTGCTCAATCGTTAAAATCCGTTTATTTCGCGAAGTTTCGCTAAAGACCGCGAGAATTGCTGCCAACGCAACACGGTACGATTCGCACTGAACGGCTGAATAAGATGCACTGAACCGTCTGAAAATGTAACAATAGATCTCAATATTACACGAGCAATATTTCTCAAACGCATTCAAGGCTGGCGTCCCATGGGATATATTTCCCGCGTAACGCGTAGCCGCGTAACCAGTCAGAAGCGTTATTCGAGAAATAAAACATAAAACGTTACGTGATTGGTTACGCGGGAAATACATGCCATGGGACGCCAACCTAATTCTCGAGATATCGCACGAGACGCGCACTTTATTATATTCCTGGGGGAACGCGATTATGCATTTTATCATATTGCGGTGGAAGGAATAAACACGAGAAAAGTACCATGCGTACGAGAGATTCGCGATTTCCGGCATAACTTTCGAAAACATGATTAGTTTGCCGAGAAATAAATTCCATTCGAAAACTTTCGTGTTTTCATTACTCACCTTCGTACGAACGTCGAATATATCTCGTTACAACCGCATTTAAGCGCATCGCGACGCTGCTCGACTCGGAAGCTGTCCGCGAAGTTTCGCTAAAGATCGCGATAATTGCTGCCAACTTCATCAACGCGATGCGACACGAATCGCACTGAGCGGCTAAAGAAAGTGCGACAGACCGTCTGAAAATCACAAACGAATCTCAATATTGCACGAGGAATATTTCTCAAGCGCGTAATTCCCGCGAAATACACATATTATCGAATAAACGGCCGTATAAACGAATATATCACAATTTTTCGAGTTGCTCGCGCACTCATTTTGGCGGTTCGTGTATTACTCCGCACGTTCGAATCGAACAAGTCACGTCTACGTGTATAAAAGACTGAAAATATGACGCAAACATAAATCTCAAATTCAAGCGTGGCTAATTAAACCGTTATCGTCGGCGAGCATCGCGACGAAACAGCCATTTGTACTTTACGCTATCACGACTTGGGATCTCCCTTTCAAGTAAATTAATCGCGCCGGTTATCTATCTCAATGAACGGCCGCCGGCTGCCTCGGATTACTTACGAGTCGTTAATCACGGTAATTGATCGATCGCGCGGGCTTACAATCACTCATTGTAGATCGTACGTCTCCCGCTACTTACCGCGAGCAAGTCCCGAAAAGTAATAACGCGCGGGCACTTACGCACCGCTACCTCCCCCTGCCCCGCTCGCGCCTGGCGCGTGAATGGTAATGACGCGGTCTCGGCGTAGACCGCACGCTGCCGTAAACATAGCATACGCCGCGTCGAGTAGTTCCGCAAAACATTTAACGTATGATACTTATTCACCGAATATTTCTCGTGAATTTAAAAACATTATCAGGTAATAGGAGAAATAGGATTTGAAAGCCGAACGTTTCGGCTCTATGTACGATTTGTAATTTATATAGAATTATTAATTGAATGCTGTTTAATGTTAATTCATGCACAACTAATCGCGTTTGGCCCTTAAAACTCATTTTTTCTGTTATTCGTTAAATTTTAATGTCAAGAATCTTTAGCTAATTAATTATTAATTTGAAAACTGATATTAAATAGTTAATCTCATCGCACATTTCGTATTTTGTAGATTCATTAGCGTCATTAATATATGTATATAGTATCGCTCATTTACAACATAACTAAAAAAATGTCATTTTTTAAATTGTTTTATTATTATATAATTTGCAAAAGAAGTAAAAATTCAATATACTAAATGAAGAACTAATGTAACTGAATAGTTTTTCTACAATCAATTATTACACCAAAATCGCTATAAATTTAGAAATATTACAAAAATTTTAATGTTTTAAAACAGTTAAACTTATTTTTTGGAAAAATTTCATTTTTTTTAATTACGTCATTGTTACAACAAATGAACGATATGTATATACATATGTGGTACTAAAAAATGTATTATTGTATAATCC
>VBVQ01001922.1:0-29231 GCA_011636635.1 Tetramorium simillimum | reverse complement strand
CGTTTGTCTTTCTCTCCGTTCCTCCTCTTCGCATCCTTCTCACTTTATCTGATAATTGTGCCTCTCTGTGCTCGTCTATGTGTATTGCGCTCCTGAATGTTGCCTTATCGTACGACGACGCGAGGCTGCCGCCTGAGAATGTTCCGTTATCTTATCGCTACTAATGATTGCACACCACCGCAGGATCTTACGGTTAGCGTGGATATCGGCCGCGCTTGCGAAATTTTCCCCGCTGGATTTCTCGGCTCGGCACGGGTCATTCGCGTCCTCGTCGCTGTACTTCGGAGAGGGATATATATTTCCCAGGACAATCGTATTGCACATCGCGCAACTTCTCTGCACGCTAGATACGCGATCGAAAAGCGCTCACCACCACGGGCGAGTGCGCAGCTGGAGGGAAATAGGGCGGAACGAGATATCGCGGGTTGTATCTTGCGTATACGCGTATCGTCTCGCGGACATCGCGCGTAAGTTTCGAAATGGCAAATAACTCAGGCACGCGTGCGTGTGCGAGGATGCATGTGCCGCATAAAGCGCCGAGAGCGAGCCAAGGCGGCGCGTCAAGAGAGACATCAAGGCTCAACGCCTCTCGCATTAGGCTGCGCAGGCTGCGCCTCTCGGACAAGTAATTAGTCAAGTTTATCGCGCCTCGATTTCCCCTATTCCCATGCTGCAGAGGATGCCGGAAGGAGAAACGCGATCGCTGTTGGTGGCAGCAACGAACGAGTCGGCGAGTGTGCACACGGAGAAAAATATTCGCTCCAGGAGAACGAAAGGGGGACAAAGGGGGGGAAGGGAGATACACAAGAGCTGTCGGTAGAGACAGCGGAAGCTAACGCACAGAAACTATATTTTTTCCGTGTACACGCTGGACTCGTCCGTTTCGCCGAGAATAACACGTGAATACACTCGCGGGAGCGAACGCCGCCTTCCGCCGCATCGCAACGGTTTCCGTTTCGCTCGGCTACCGCTCTCCTCACGGGTCTCCGCGCCGGCACCCCGCGATCGCGATCGTTAGCACGCTTGGGGCACCCCGCGATAGAGCGGTGGAGCCCGCCTGCATTCCTGCTATCACGGCGATCTTAGCTCTTTCTCGATGTACCGCATGCGGATTATGCCACATTGCGCTTCGATCGACGGCTCGTTGTTTTCCGCGACGCCGCGCCGTAAGGAACGTAATTGCGCGCAAGTTGCATCCACCTCTATCTCTCGAGCAAGCCTGAGTATGCATTTTGCGTTTGGAGGATTGCTGAAGGAAGCGTCTTTTAGTTGATTTTTCTTTAAGAGATAATTTGCGCATCGATTTACGAGCCACCTTTACGAACTTCGATACGAATGTTTATGTTGAACGAATCTAATCACTGTCTTCTCGTATGTCAATTCTTGTTCGCAGCATTCTCTCGGCGATAGATATTATATCAAGTGCTCGAACTAACATTTCTCTCGTGCCGGACGAATTTCCGTCAAGGTTGATGGTTTTATCGTAGTGTAACGTCAGTGGGATAACTCTCGAAATTTACGTTTAGGTTCTTGCGTACGACCAAGATATTGGTGACAACGGGAGAATCCAGTACAGCATCAAAGGCGGTCGAGGAAAGGGCAAGTTTAAAATTCATCCCACCACGGGGATGGTGTATTCCCAGCGTGGATTCGAGGCTGGTCAAGAATACGAAATGATGGTAATCGTGTTTTTCATTAATTAAAAACACTTTAGTGGCGTACAAATAACTGTTTCATTTATTAAAAAATGGAACGGGCGATCTTGTTTAATCGAAAACAGAAAACAGGATTTTAATTGAAAATGAAAATTAAACTGTATATAATTTGAAATAATTATCTGCTGGTATTCACAAAATGTGAATTTTGCGAATTGCGTTAAACCGCGATGCATTTCTCTCTCGTGAAAAAACTCATTAAATATACAGATAAAATAATAGGTAAAAGTGACACAAAATTGTTCGTTATTTCTGTAGTGTTAAGTTTTGTAAGACTTGACTAGAGAAGAAATCTTGAAGCAAGAAGAAATTTGTATCATATTACATCACGTTGGATTTTAGATTCTGACTTTATAACGTAGCATATTCATACACGCGGTATTTCTACAATGTGGACTCAATTTGAATGGGAGTTTCCACGCGCTGTATATCCCGTAGATACGAGCGGCTGATCACGGCGAGCCCCAGCGCAGTCATCAGACTCGAGTTTCCGTTCGCGTTGTGGAGGCGCCGAAGGAATCGGAGAACCCTCCAGTGTTCAAGACAAACAATCAAAGTGCGGAAGTCACGGAGAGCGACAAGGTGGGCTTTTTAGTCGCTCTCGTGCAAGCTAGCGACCGGGACGGCGATCCTCTGTGGTACGATATTTTAGGTAAGGGCAGATACATTTTTCACAATGATTAAGTATTCCCGTGCGGGATATTGTGCTCCTTATTATTCTCGTGTCAAAGATATGATCGTTCAGTTAATCTAACTTTTTTAAAACTTATAAAACGCAAAGATAAGGATGTATATTTATCTCATTATAAAAAGATATCTGACTTTTGCTATATTTTTAAACATTGTGCTTCCGCGTATATCCACGCGATCAAGCGCTTAAGAGTGCTTAAATGCTTAAGAAACCACAAGAGTCATCCTCAATTCTGCCGACATGTTTTAGACGGCGACAAGCGCGACGAGTTCTTCATCGGACGCGACAATGGTAACGTGCTGCTGGCCAAGAAGCTGGATTGGGAGACCCAGAACTTTTACAATCTCACGATCGGCGTAACTGATGGCGTGCACACGACGCTGACGCAGCTGCTCGTTACGGTGATCGACATCAACGATCACCGGCCGGAGTTTACCGAGAACACGTATCACGTCGACATCTCGGAGAATGTCGAGAAGGGCGAAAGAATCCTGCAGCTGCACGCGACCGACGAGGATGAGGATAAGAAGGTCTTCTACAGCCTGCATGCGGCGCAGACTCAGGCCTCCCTCGAGATCTTCCACGTGGACTCGGTTTTAGGCTCGATTACGTTGAACCAGCCGCTCGACCGGGAGACCATCGAGGAGCACGTGCTCACGGTGATGGTCAAGGATCAGGGCACGCCAGCCAAGCGCAACTACGCTCGAGTGATCGTCACCGTGCACGATCACAACGATCACGCGCCTGAGTTTATCAGCGACATCATGCAGGGCAAGGTATACGAGAGTTCGCCGATCGGCACGGCAGTGGTGCAAGTGTGCGCGATCGATCGGGACCACGGCGAGAACGCCAGAATCACCTATTCGATCACATCCGGCAATGTCGGCAACGTGTTCACCGTCGATCCGGATCTTGGATTCATCCGCGTCGCACGCGAGCTCGACCTCAGCGTATCCTCCGAATACATCCTCGTCGTGAAGGCGACCGATCACGGTTCTCCCGCGCTGGCGAATACCGTGCCGGTGCACGTGATGGTGACGATGGCCGACAATGCACCGCCGCGCTTCATCCAGAAAGAACTGTCCGCGGAGATATACGAGAACCAGCAGCTGGGCACGTACGTGAAGCACGTGGAGGCACGGAGTACGTCGTCGTTGCAGTTCGAGATCGTGCGCGGCAATCGCGACGACACATTCTTCGTGAATCCGAGCACCGGGGTGATCGTCGTCAAGAATCAGCTGGACTACGAGAAGACCAAGTTCTACAATCTAACAGTGTCGGCCACAAATATGGCCGGCGCGTCTGCCACTTGCAATATCATCGTTCACGTACTCGACAGGAACGACAATGCCCCGCGTTTCTTGCAAGCCCAGTACAGCGGTGAGATAAGCGAAGGTGCCAGTATCGGTTCCCTCGTGTTGACCAATACGAGCGCGCCGCTGGTCATCAAGGCTGAGGATGCGGATTCCGAGTTGAACGCGTTGCTTAATTATGACATTGTCGAAGACCTACCGCGAAAGTACTTCCACATAGATTCCAGCACCGGCGCCATACGCACGGTCATGTTGCTAGATCACGAAACCATACCGATGTTCTCGTTTCATGTAAAGGTCTCGGATTTGGGCAAGCCAAAACTGTCGTCCGAGACCACCGCCAAGGTGATGATAACTGTTACGGATGTTAACGATTGTCCGCCCAAGTTCTCCAAGACTGATTACAACGTCACGCTTTTGCTGCCGACGTATAAGAACGTCGCCGTCACTCGGGTGAACGCCGTGGATCCTGACAGCTCCGAAGGAGCTATGCTAAGGTACGTGCTGCAAAAACGTCAATCAGCTTTCTAGTTAAGTTAATATTAGATACAAAATTCAAATAAGAATCTTTTATTTGAATTTTGTATCTAATATTAGACGCAATTTTAGTTTTTTATATCTCCAGCAGAATTTTAATAATGCATTTCATTTACGCATACCATTTATTAAAAAATAAGTCAATATATTCGTAAAAAATGTTTTCTAAATAGTGTCTTGTTAATTGCGTTATTAAGATTTTTGATTTATTATATGTAGCTTATTAGACGACTAATGCGTTTCATATTTATCTAGATATGACATTATCGATGGTAATAAGGCTCACACCTTCGATATAGATGCTCAGAGTGGCATTATTACGGTCCATAATCCAGAACGCATGAAGAAGAACTATCTTCTCCACGTGCGAGTGTCAGACGGCAAGTACTCGAGCGTGGCACAGGTGAATGTGATGGTAGAAAAATCGGAGAACTCTGGTTTGATTTTCCAAAAGAATGTCTACGAAGGTGCCATCCTGGAGAACTCCACGAAGATTACAACCGTAGTGGTAGTAAACGTTCTCGGTAGTTCATTGAACGAGCACATCGTCTTCAGCATTCTTAATCCCACCGATATGTTCGTAATCGGACCAACTTCCGGCGCGATCAGAACCAACGGCATACGATTCGATCGAGAAGTGTGCGATCACTACGAATTAATCGTCGAGGCGAAGAGCCACCCGCCGGATCGGGAGAAGCCCAGGGTGGCTCATGTCATAGTGAATGTCACTATACTTGATATTAACGATAATTGTCCGATGTTTGTTAATTTACCTTATTACGCTGTCGTCTCCGTCGACGCTCAAAAAGGCGACGTTATTACGAAGGTAGAGTACTTTTCTTTTCAGTCTTAACTTTGATCTTGTATGTATGTATTCCAAACGTTTTGTTCTTATCACTCAGGTTCACGCGATAGACATGGATAGCGGCGATAACGGTGAGGTGAGATATGAATTGAAAAAAGGTCACGGAGAACTCTTCAAGGTGTGCCGGAAAACTGGTGAAATATCGTTGAAACAAAATCTCGAAGGTCACAATCGCGAGTATCAGCTTACGATCGCCGCGTACGATGGCGGTGAGTTTGTTAAAGTCAATAACTCGCTTTCCGCTTAATCCCGTTTTAAATGAGCTTCTAAATATGATTGCAGGAATAACGCCTTGTTCCATTGAGGTGCCAGTCAACGTGAAGGTGATAGATCGCTCGATGCCAGTATTTGACAAGCAATTCTACACGGATAGCGTGCTCGAGAGTATAGAAGTGCATTCACCTCTGGCGTTATCCATTCAAGCTGAGTCACCTCTGAATCGCAAACTCATATACAGCATTACTAAGGGCAATGATTTTGAGGAGTTTGCCCTGGACTTCAACACGGGTAAGTAAAATACGTAACATATAGATTCTCGGGCATGCGCTATCAGATGACAAATGAGAACTCTACGTTAGTAAATAATTTCGTATGAGATAGTAACGTAAAAATTGTATAATACAGTGAAAAGGTAGAAACATGTAAGAATTGGCGATGTTGTTTTCTATTAGCTCTGCGCAGCAAGAAACATCATAAATCAAATTTATTTAAAGATTTTTTTGGTCAACAGGAATGTTGAAAACGTTCCATTCAGGGCTTGTTTAATTAAAAATATATAAAAGTTACATTAAAATAAATATTACGTCAGACGTATAGACCTGGATAAAACATTCCTCTTTTTATTTCGTAACTTGGCTATGGGACTTACACTATTTAAACTACAAAAGGGTTTCTTATGAGTTACTGCTAATATGGCTATATTTAGTAAACTCGTCAGTTTTGCTGCATTATGGTAGTTGGTTACTAAGTTCTAATCGCATAACAACAATATTGGTGAAATTAAGGGAAAATGAAAAGAACCGAAGAAATATTTTTAATCTATTATAACTTTAATCGTGAAATATTTAAAAATGAGATTTTTACACAATTTTTGAAAATTAAATTGATTAGCGCCGATTCTACGTTATCTTATTTTATATTTTTCTTAATTTAATTATAAGTATTTGGCTTTCCAACGAGTCTATCTTTTGATTATATACTTTTGATGGCTGATTGTATTTACGGTTATTTTTTTTATAGTAGATTGTTTAATTGTATTCAGATCATGATACTTGTATTCTATATGTATTTCTTACAATTGCTTGTGTCTGAAAACTAGAGATTAAAGTCTTGTTGTATCCCTGTTTCGCAGCCCCCGACAGTAACAATGGTCCTTGTGAGTATAAAAAATTCTAGTTCTATCGGTCTATGCTGTGTTGCTACGCTATGTTGTACACCGCTCTGTTCATGCACGATGTAATATCACAGGCAAATCGCTGCAGTTGGGTCGAACAGATTGAAACAATGTGCGAGCAACGAAATTGAATTTGAATAAATCTGAGATTCAATAACTAAATCGGGAGCGACTCGATAGCATCGAATGCAATGTAGAACTTGCAGATTTGAATTTCTTACTTGCTTTTAATTCAAAGATATCTTATATATTTATGTAATTCTATTTCGGAGATATATCTCGTATAAACTTTCCAAGAACGAAGTCAATTATTTCTGGATTCACATTTAAACGATTGATTACTGTCACGTTATGCTCAACGTAAAATCACAGTTTTAATCTTAAACCTTCAATGGAAAATGTAATTAATAGTTCAGAATATATATACGCTTATCAATTGCTGCAGTGCTTGATTGAATTTCCAATTAACATTTTGATCGATGCAAATTATTCAATTATCTTATGCAATTACCATAACAACACGCCGACATGTACAGCCTATTCTCTCTTAGAACATACGTAATACATTGTTTCTAAAGTGGCACATTAAAAAATAAAACAATTAAAAGTTCTTTGAGTTCCTAATTCAAGAATGTAGAATAAAATTTTTTTATATAAAATTTTGTGTTCATGAAGAAACTTTTTAAAGATTCTTAATGACAATTTAAAAAAAAAACAGCATCACTTCAGAAACTATACATGTGTGTGCGTATGTCTATTCACCGCTACATTAATATGAATACATTAATCATTTTTACAAAATTTATATAAGATACATTTCATATTTCTCAAATTACATATGGCATGTTTAGATTTTTATTTATTTTTCCACATCTTCTAATTCAAACCACCAACTAATTTTAATTCTATTTCCATTCTCGTAACACAATTAAATATATTAAGCGCACAGTATTATGCTACAGTGAAAGTAACAATGTAACAATAAACGTTCCGAGTTATTGACATAGTTTGCTAGCTTATAGCGTAAGCTGGTTGCACGTTCTCGTGGCGAGCTAACATTTATGGAGATAAAGTTTTCTTCTGAGCCTTTCAATTAAAAAGATTATAATATCTGCTTTCGAGGGAGTCTTCTTCTCTCCTCTATAAACCGCTTTGGCCGTGTACATCATTCCACAAAATTAATTTTGTTCCTGCTCCCCGTTTTTCCACGATCGTAATCTGGGCGGGTCTCATTAAATTGTAATCGCGATGGAACCACACGAAACCGGCTTTGGAGCACAATAGCTGCTTACACGCACTATCGTTCCACGATCCGAGGCCAGTCTAGACACATCATAAATATTTCGCCTGGATGTGAACGTGCGGCCAACCCATTTTCATTTTCTTCACGAGATTTCAATAGCTTCAACCTGCTCGCATGTCGTGCCTGCACCTTACGTAAGGCAGATCGCTATTATTATCTATTCCATTTTCTAGATTATTTCGGAATTAATTTAATAAAAATCGCGATACGTCAGAGTGATATAGACGCGATGTGAAGTTTTGACATTTATCTCTCGAGAGAGGTGCAGGCATTATTATAGACATTGGCAAATCATTCATGGAATCCTTGACGTTTTATGTGAACATGATTACACACGTGACTGCATTCATTCGCGTCTTCCAGTGTCTACAGATCCGTCAGAGTAATATTGCAGAAATATATAATTGTAAATTTTTCTGAATTCACCACAAATTCCGATAAATGCGATAATAACGAAAGCTAAATATTGACAGAGCAAATTAATTTCTCATGCGCAGTCGCTTTTGAAAAAAAAAACACCGCTCCTTTGACGGATACGTAGACACTTTGCTGTGTAGTGTGTGCTTTGGGTCTACAATCTTCTCTTCGTATAAATCAGGTGTAATCTATGTGGTGGATGAGCTGGATTATGAGCAAAAGAAGCAGTATGAGCTGACCGTACGCGCCACCGACAGCGTGTCAGGCGTTTACGCGGAGGTGCTCGTCAGCATCCTCGTCCTGGATGTGAATGACTGTCCGCCCGAGTTCACGCAGGATTCCTACAATATCTCGGTATCGGAGGCGGCGGTATTCGGCACCCCCGTCCTGCGCGTGAGCACCAGAGACAACGACACAGGTAAGTCATAAGCGTAAAGTCAATTTCTGAGCTTTGCATCGAAAATCGAATTAAAATCTCCCTCTGGTTCTATACATATGGATGAAATTTGAAAAAAGCTGATATCTTCGTCATATCCATATTCATTTTTGCGCAGGCATCAATCAACAAGTTCGTTACGCTATTCAAAACGACACCGAGGACAGCACGGAGCTCTTTCACATCGATCCCGACGAGGGTGTGATATTTCTCAAGCGATCTTTGGATCACGAGAGCCGTGAGTCCCATCACTTCACCGTGATCGCCATGGACCGCGGCGTCCCGAGTTTGTCGAGTACGGCGCACGTCTGGATGAGCGTGATCGATATGAACGACAATCCGCCCAAATTCGAGCAGCCCTCGTACACTTGTTTCCTGTCGGAACACGCCGAGCGTGGCCAATTCGTGACGGTGGTATCGGCCAGCGATCCCGACTATGTCGACGAGAAGCTGACGTACACCATCGTAGGTGGGAACGAGCAGCAGACATATAATATTGACCAGTCAACCGGCATTATCTCGCTGATAAACATGCAGAACTTTGGCGAGCAAAAGCTCAGCATGCTCAATGTATCCGTCACCGATGGCGTCTACACTAGCTTCACTCGCGTCAAGATCGAGATTCTGCCCGCGAATAGACACAATCCGAAATTCCCGAATCCGGTGGTCGAAGTGACTGTCCTAGAGAACCAGTTGCCTGGTAGACTGGTCACCAGCGTGCTGGCCATGGACGAAGATTTCGGCGAGTACGGGACGGTGACATATGCGATAATATCAGATATGATGAAAGAGGTGTTTGACATAAATAAGCTCACCGGCGAGATAGTGACGCGTAAGAAGCTCGATCGGGAGGAGCAGAAACGCTATGAGATACCAGTCATGGCGATGGACGGCGGCGGTAGATCCGGGTTCGTGATGGTGCGTGTTAAAGTAGGCGACGAGAACGATAACGCGCCGGTGTTCCTCCTCAGAGAGTACAAAGCAACTATCCAGGGCAATTTGTCTCTGAACACACCCTTCCTGAAAGTCAAGGCCCAGGACGCGGACGAGGATGAAGCAGCCAAGATCGTTTACTCCATCTACGAACCGCAAACGTCATCAGCTAGATCTTTGTTTGGTATAAATCCTGATACGGGATCTCTCTATCTGCAGAAGAGCGCTATACCGTGGGGTAAGAGATACATACATATTTTACTTTTATACTATAAGAATAAAATAAAACATAACTGTACTATAAAAAATACGTATAAAAGAAAAACGTACTATAAAAAAAATACGATGGTTGTCTTAAAGATTTGATTTGACAAATATTTGTTACTTTCAGAAAACCAATTGTTCGAACTATTTATTCGTGCAGAGGACAAAGGCACGACTACGCATCACGCCGATGTGCCGCTAAGTATTTATATAATGGGTTCTCACGATATTCCACCTCTGTTCGAACGAAAAGAAGATAAATTCTTTATAAGAGAAGACTCTTCCGTCGGCACGCCAATCACGAAGCTCAAGACTGTCACAAATAGCACTGTAACATATCGCATAGTATCCGGCGATGAGGATAATCCGCTCTTCACGATCGACTCTCACGGCCAGATCACTCTGGCGAGACCATTGGATCGAGAGCTGAAAGACAGTCACTTGATTGGAGTCCTCGCTGAAACGGATTCCAGTCCACCGCTCACGGCTCTCGCGGAGATCTCCCTTCAGGTCCTGGACGAGAACGATCACGCGCCGAAATTCGAGAGTAATCCTTATGCGATCAGTTTAGCCGAGAACATCGAGGAAGGAACGTCAATATTGAAAGTCATTGCGCACGATAAGGATCTTGGTAGCAATGGCGAAGTGCGTTACTCCTTCGGATCCGACATAGGGGAATTAGCGAATGTTTTTACGGTGGACGCTTACACCGGGTGGATATCAACGTTGGTACAGCTTGACAAGGAGAAACAACCGGAATATAAGTTTCAGGTAATATACTAAATGCAATATGCTAAATATTCCGAGTATATTTTTAAAAGAATACGTTTCTTCACACATGCAATAATTCTTTTTCAGGTGGTTGCCACTGACAATGGAAGTCCGAAACACTTTGCAAGAACGTCGGTGCATGTCAAGTTAAAAGATTATAACGATAACGCGCCCGCGTTCGTCGATGATCGTTACGAGGCTACGGTGAACGAGGACGCTTTACCGGGAACGGTTGTGGTGAAATTGGTCACCGTCGATAAAGACACAGATGTCAATACGCCGATAGAATTTTATATAACATCTGGTGATCCTAGATCGCAATTTCAAATCAGATCCACCGGCGAGGTGTACGTGGCGAAATCCTTAGACAGAGAGACCATCGATCGTTACGAGCTTCAGATCGTCGGTACCGATGGAAAATACGTTTTTGAGACAAAAGTGACGGTACAAGTCCTGGATGTCAACGATAATCCGCCGTATTGTCTCAGATACCGTTACAGAGAGATACTTTCCGAGGGTTCGCATCCCGGTGCCTATGTCTTGACCGTGTTAGCCACCGACTACGACGACGAGCCGAATGCTAAGCTACGATTTTACTTAACTGGCGACAATAACGAGAAATTCTCGTTGGACAAAGAAACGGGCGTGCTGAAAACTATTGGGCAGCTCGATCGAGAAACTCAAGCCAAGTATTCTTTGACAGCCCACGTTCAGGATCGGGATAAGCCGACTTGGGAGTGCTCATCGCAGCTGGAGATTCTCGTTTCCGATCTCAATGACAACGCACCGAAATTCACTATGTCGACTTACAGCAGCACTTTGCCCGAGGATGTGGAGATCGGCACGTTGGTGACGAAGGTACACGCTACGGACGATGATATTGGTATCAATCGGAAGATCCGATACGAATTTATCGATTCGGCGGACGGCCACTTTCTCATCGCGCCGGATAGTGGAATAGTCACGCTGGCCAAGTCGCTGGATAGAGAAACGAAGGCTATGTACAATGTTACTATTCAGGCACTCGATCAGGGCACCCCTCAGCTAATGGGAGTCGCTTCTCTTATCGTCAACGTGCAAGACATCAACGATAATCCGCCAGAATTTACCTCTAAGCTCTACTTCGCGAAAGTGCCTGAGATCTATGCGGTTGGTACCGAGGTGGCACGAGTGCTCGCCACCTCTAAGGATACAGGGGTGAATGCTGATATATCTTATTCGATCGTCGGTGGTAATGACCACAAGAAATTTCAAATAGACGCCAAGACTGGCGTCTTGACCATCGCCGAACAGCTGGACTACGAACGGGCTCGCGATTATTTTCTCACTATTCAAGCTGTCGACGGAGGCATTCCTCCGCTAAATAATCACGCCACTGTCAATATCACTGTCACTGACAGCAACGACAACGCGCCGATCTTTAGCGAGGTTTCGTACAGAGCCTCCGTGAGAGAAGATGCAAAAATCGGAGAGAAAGTTACGCAAGTAAGTTTCTCAGCTCTTTTTATTATTTGCATTTCCGTCCTTTAAAAGATAAAGTACTGCGATTTATTATTCAATCATCCTTGAAATTTATTTTTAGTTCTTATAATGGAGTAATATTTCTACGTAAAGTTTCTTACATATGGGATAGAACTGTGAATTGAATCCAATTTATCGACTTAATTCGTCTATTAACTATTACAATGATTTTGCAAATAATTTTATATAATTGTATTATGCAACAAATATATATATATATATATAAAACAACAAAAATGATATATAAAATTATAGAAAATTAATTTTACATAACATAAAATTATGTCTTATTATGTCTTATTAAAATATTTTATTTTATTGACTTCTCAGGTGTACGCGAATGATTTGGATAGCGAGGAGAATGGCAATGTGTCATATTATATAGAACGTGGCGACAGACAGAAACAGTTTTCTATCGATAGAAAAACCGGACAAATAACTGTCGCTGCGCCACTGGATCGAGAAGAAGTTAGTGTCAAATACAGCTCACGTTATAAATCTAAACATCAAAACAATAATCTACTAAACGTTCCATTTTCTCTTTTAGATTGCGAATTACGTATTGGAAGTCCATGCGCGTGACAACGGCATACCGATGCTCTCGAGTTTCGTGATGGTGAACATCGAGGTCCTGGATGCTAACGACAATCCGCCCTTGTTTTTCCTGCCAAATTACACGGCTGTTGTGCAGGAAGACAAACCACTCGGCTACACAATTCTGCAATTCGTCGTCACCGACGCGGACGTCGAACCGAATGCCGAGCCGTATACCTTCGACTTCCGTTCCGGTAACGAGGGCGACGCGTTTCGACTGGAACAAGACGGCACTTTGCGAACGGCAACGAAATTCAATAATAGAGTGAAGGATAAGTACGTGTTGCACGTCCGAGTGTTTGACAATGGCAGCCCGCCGTTATATTCGGACGCGTGGGTTGTAATTAAGGTGATCGAAGAATCGCAGTATCCACCGGTAATCACGCCCCTCGAAGTGATCATCAACTCTTACATGGACGAGTATCCAGGTGGCATTATCGGGAAAGTTCATGCAACGGATCAAGATCAGTACGACACGCTTCTCTTCAATTTGGCGCCGTCCTTGCCGATTCCGAATCCCGAGCTCTTCCAGATAGACAAGATCGACGGTACGTTAGTGGCCTTGTCCCGACTCGATGTGGGCGAGTATAGGCTAAATATCAGCGTGACGGACAGCAAGTTCCACTCGTACTCCATCGTGAAAGTTAACGTCGATTTGGTGACCGATAAGATGCTCGAAAGTTCAGTGATCGTAAGATTTCGAGAGGTCAGTCCGGAAGATTTCATATTGAGCCATCGCAAGGGCTTCCTTAGAACTGTTCGAAACGCGATGAACTGCCGACTAAAGGATATCGTCATTATCAGCGTGCAGCCGTCGACCGACGAAGCAAACATGATCAAGTCGCGGGCGATTCGTCAGGCGGTGCATAACGACCTCGATCTTTTATTCGCTGTGAAGAAGGCGGCCAATCCCGCGGGTTCGTCAGGTTTCTATACATCGGAGAGCATACGCGAAGCATTGAATCAGCACGTGGAGGAGCTGGAGGAGTCGACGAAGCTGGTCGTCGAGGAGATCGTCCGGTTCAAGTGCAACAAAGGCTACTGCTTCTACGGCGATTGTCAGGATAAGATCACTCTCAATTCTACGCAAATCACGTCCGTGTCCACTGACATGATGAGCTTCGTGTCGCCGCGGCACAAACACAAGATGGAGTGTAATTGCAAGGAAGGATATGCCGGCAATCACTGCGAGATGGTAGTCAACGAGTGCGCCAAGGATCCCTGTCCCCTGTTCAAAGTCTGCGTGCCGGACTTTTCTGTTCAGGGATACACCTGCCAGTGCCCTGAGGGTTATGCCGGTCAGACCTGTGACATAGATATTTCTAAATGCCATGACGAGTCATGTTACATTCCGCGAAATCCCATATCTTTCAGCGGCAAGAGTTACGCGCGCTACAGGATTGACAAAACGTTGATCCGGCAAACGATCGAGGATCGTCTTAGTTTATCCCTGAGGATCAGGACGATGCAGCCTACCGGCAATCTCATGTACGCCGCCGGCAAGGTGGACTACAACATTCTGGAGATAGTTAACGGCGTGATGCAGTACAAATTCGATCTTGGCAGCGGCGAGGGACTGGTCAGAGTAAGCAGCGTATACGTGAGTGATGGACAATGGCACGAGATTCAGCTGGAACGGGAGAGCAACAGCGCCCGGCTTACAGTGGATGGAAAACACATCGCTCACGGTTCCGCACCTGGTATCAACGACATCCTGAATCTACAATCGGACGATTTGTATCTCGGCGCCGAGGTGAGACAGCATCCGTCGATCATCGGCTTCGAGGATGTGCAACGCGGTTTTGTCGGCTGCATGGACGACGTCAGGATCGCCCGAATATCCGTGCCGTTGCACATGAGCGGCGCCAGCAGCGTGGCGATTCTCAAACGCTTCGCTAATGTCGAGTTCAGCTGCGACACGACGACCGTCCTGGTACCACCGGGTGTCTGCGGCTCGCAGCCGTGTCAGAACGGTGGCACTTGCAAGGACATGGGCAGCGATAACTACGAGTGCCAGTGTCACAGCCGGTTCGCCGGTCTGGCCTGCGAAATCGATACGGACCCGTGCGCTTCCTCGCCCTGTCTCTACGGCGGCCGTTGCAAGATCATGCCGGAGGGCGGTGACTACGTCTGCGAGTGCGTTGGGCCGAGCCTTAGCGGCAAACGCTGCGAGTTCGGCAGGTACTGCAGCCCGAATCCATGCAGCCACGGGGGCGTCTGCGAGGAGGGCAACACCGGTCCGATCTGCAAGTGCCAGGGCTTCACGGGCGATCGCTGCGAGACCGATGTGAATGAATGTGACGCGAGTCCGTGCACGAACGGCGGCACATGCGTGAACGAGATCGGCACGTACAGGTGCATCTGTCCGCCAAACATGACCGGCCTGAACTGCGGCAACCCGGCCTTCTCCACGCCCATCATATCCAGCCACTTCAATATTTCCTGGGAGTATTTCATGTGGATCGGCGTCGCACTGCTGCTCAACGCCCTGCTCATCATCATATTCGTCGCCTTCTGGCGGATTCGGACGAAACGCACCAGGACGCGCGCCAACAACATCAACAACGAGACGCGGAAGCAGATCGTTCTGAATTCCGCGAGGCCGCATGAGCACGAGTTCAAGCGCAGTTCGAAACTGAGCAATCTGGAAGTCATACAGGTACTACTATTTGGATCGACTGTCCTCATCAGGTCTACTGTAAAAGCATGAACTTTCGAGGGCCAACATATATTTATTCGAAGGCATTATTTCAGTATCCACTCGTACACGATGGGAGACTTTAAAGAGCTTTGCTCACGATAATATATAATGCCTTCAGTTTTCTGTGGTATATAATCGTTATTTAGTAATCGACATTGATGCTGTTTTATTTTTTGTTTGCGATCGTTTGGTTTGCCGGTACATTCCCTCCCGTGCCCTCAACGCGGCAATCCTGTTTAAGGTCTACGTGTGATTCTTTTTTTTTGCAGAGAGAACCTCCCCAATGCCCTCCCAGACCCGCCTCCTACACCCCGAGCTCGAACAACGAGCCTGCCACGTACGGTAACTCGGCGGCGGTGGCTCTAAATAACTTGGACACCCTGCGTAGCTACGGCAGCGCGGGCGACGAGCTAGAGAATTTCCCGCCGGATTACCTGCGGAATCTGAATCGCAGCACTCCCGTACCACCCCCGTCCCTGACCCTCGCTAATCCGGTCGGCGGAAACGCAACTGGCAGCGACACGGACAGTCTACACAAGCCCACCTGGCAGGAGCAGATGCAGCTGGCCTCCTTCATAACGGACACGACCAAGATCAAGAACGGTGAGTGATCGACCGCGGCGGTCAGTGAAAGAGGAACCACCTTCCCGGCTCCGTCCGGTAGCTTCTTACTTTTGATTTCGCTTGTGGCATGCAATAGTAAGGGGCGGAGCACTAGGCCCTTCCCCGTTCTTATCATCTCCTTGACGAAATTTTCCCTTCAATTCTTCTCGCTCTCTTACTCGCGGCTCTTTCTCTTCTCTCCCGTTGCGACCTCTTCGTCACCGTAGTCGATTATTCTATTAACACCGGCGTGTTTCGTGTTGTGTGCACTAACAGACCTGAAACGAGCGAGCCCAGTGGTACCAGAGCTGACCACTGGAGGACTTCTACTAAACTCTTCTCGACGGACACCTCACGCGGTTGGATCCTCCGTCGCCTCCGTCACGTCCATTGAGGATGATCCTCGCATCGTTGGTGGTAAGTCGAGATAGCCCGCTCGTATGGCTCGAGATACAGAGTGTCCTGCGAATCGCCTATTATCTCTTAAAAATTAGAGATTAACACATTGAATTTTGCGGACGCAAAATAATAATTCGAATATTGAAAATTTAAAGATATATCATCGATGACTATCAATAAAATTACGTTAGAAGCTACTATAGCCGAAGATGCGCGATCTTAGGATACATCTGTAGGTCTTCGCTTCTTCGCTTGCACTATCTATCTTCAATCGAGTGCTACTACTTGCCCTCGCACCATCTCTGCTTTTCACTTCTCTGCACATCACTATGCTGCATCGCATGTAGCGTGTCAGAGTACAGTCGTTGTCTGCAATGCTTTTAGGATATCACTGGGACTGCTCAGACTGGGTCAGGCCGAGTCAGAATCCCTTGCCTAACATCACGGAAGTACCCGGAAGCGAGGTCCCAGATTCGTCCAGCTTCCATAGCAATGAGAGTAATGAGTCAAATACTCATCAATTACCAATGAGTAAGTATAGAGGAGCATGCGTATCGATTCACCTTTTCCTGCATCAGCATGATTAGTGTAATGTGTGAGAGTTTTGTTAATTTTATGAACACCACAATTATAATATATTTTATATTTGATAGAAAATTGTAGTAATAAATTTAGTAGTTTTGATAATACACATCTTTCTACACTTAATAAAGATTGTAAAATCGAGTGACATATTTAATACCATCCTAACATTATAATATGACAAAAGAATAATGAATTTAATGACGACTAACGAAGTAATACAATAATTCGCTATGTCAATGCTTATGAGAAATGTAATCATATGTACATTTTTCGTACCAGTTTGTTATGCTACTAACAACATTAATCACAACAGTTTAAAACTTTCTTACAATACATAATATGGTCCTGTATAGAAATGTAATATTCGCAATTCTGTTATAGTGCACGGTCCGATAGATCCAACGAGAGACATCGAGACCCTAAACGAAGATCAAGAATCGGAATATGTCGGCGATTCCGAGTGCGGGACCGAATTCTCGGAGCAGTATCATTGTGCGGAGACGCAGCGTCTGAATCCCCTCGACAGCGGCGGTGAGGGAGAGTACAAGTACAAGAGCTCTGAGAGCTATCTGCGTCATCCGAACTCGTACCTGCCCCATTACAATATTCACACCGACACGGAGAACGAGACGAACCCGCTCAACGGCCGTCTCAGCACCCTCGAGTCCGACGAGGAGGAAGAAGACGACGTAGTGCCTTATGGTTTTCCGAGCACCCGCCGTAACCGATGCCACAAGGTGATCGAGGAGGACGAGATAGGCTCCGTCATCACCACGCTGGAGGAAAGAAACTCGCTACTGGGCGGCGCGACCAGCAACAGCGATCTCTCCACGAATCTGTGCGAGATCGACGATTCCGAGTACGAGATCGCGGATCAGAAGAGCAACGGACGCTTGTGGCTATCGGGGAACGGCATCACGCAGACCTCAGTGTGACGAACGGTGGTGCCGAAGTACGCGGATAGACTGAAGCGTACGAGAGCGTGTTTCTCCGTGCTTCTATGATCGAGACGCGCGGATGTCTGTGAATATATGCAATTTTGTACATAGAGCGTTATATCGTCGTAGAAAAGTAAGACAGTCTGTACAGGCAGCTATGAAGTAAGGAACTCGTTTGTGCGAGTCACCGGCGTGTTCTGAACGCACGCCACGCGTACGATGTATACTGTCGCAGAAATACATCACGCCTCAAATCTCCTCCTACACAGGTAGAGTTCATGCATAAGCGTACTTAATTCTGCAAATTAACCGCGAATAGTCATATGTCCTATAACTGCAAGCAGTGCGTACATCATGTCCTATCGGAATCAATGAAAAAAATTTAAAGAGAGCTTCCGTTTTATTTATTCTTCTGTCAGATATACATCATATATGTTTTATTGTAGTAATATATATTTTTAAATATATCTATAATCACAAAATATAGATTGACGTAATTTTATAACTTGGTAGTAGAAAAAAATGGAAAATTATATATATATATATATATATATATATAATGTTTTCTACTTCCAAAAATCATATTTCCTCTTCTAATTGCAAGATATTAATATATTCTATAAATACAAATTGTTTTCTTAATCAAGAAGAAAAAAATCATGTTTGCATATTAACGCTACACACTGCACGCATTCTTAAATTATTTCATTTTCGCAATAATTTGAAAATATTCCTTTTGACTCTACCAAGGAGATGAGATTTATCAGAGAAAAATAGATTGTGGCAACTATGAGAGTACACGTACATGCGTAAGAAATTATCTTGATTAAGGAAGGGAGAATTCATTACTCGAGAAAGATAAAACTAATCACGACCGTGTCGTCAGACCAATGACTATTGTTTAATGATCGTTTAAATTTAACGTGTTAATCCAACAACTATAATTCCAGTGCAAAAGATACATAGGTACATTTATGTATTTTTACTATTTGCTAACTGACTTTATTTTGATTACGTATAAATGAACCGACGGACTACTTAATAATGCATATATTAAGTAAAAAGTAGCAGATTAGCGTGTAAGTAAATGGACTCTAGTGAAAAAGAAGAACAGCCTCCTCCGCGTTTATGGAGCGACACGTGCACGACTGTGCATGTGTTTATTGCACAGGTTAATAGTTAAAAAAAAATATATGAAATATTTTTACTGTGATGATAATAATGTTTATACGATGATCAAATACTATGACTTGTATCATAATAATTGCAATGTTAATTACCCAACGTTTTATAACAAATTTAAGAAAAAAAATGAAGAGCGCTGGAAGGGGCGACGTCCTCCTCCATGTATACGTAAGCTAAGTCAACGTTCCGTTTATTTAACTTTTTTTTCCTCATTTTATTCGTCAGCCACCATCAGTACGACCGATAAATCTGCATACATGGTGCTACTATTTACATCACGCTTTATCGTCTATCTACTCTTTAATAAGACTGCTCAGCGGCGCGAGGGAATTCATCTCATCGCGCCCTTTACCAATCTGCCATTCGCATCTCATGTATTCTTCATCATAGGAAACTTCATATAATATAATAATGAAATACTTTTTAAAACTGCCAATTAATTCTTAATGCCATATAAGCAATGCATTTTCCTTCAATTTATTTGTATAAAGAAGATAGAAGAATCGAGGAACAATCTCTATTATGCGTCTTTTACTCATTGTCACTTCCATTTAGAATACTTTTCATTAATGGATATTATATAGCGGCAGCTTATTTGGGTGAGGTACATGTTCTTTTATACACATAGAATTTTGTTGAGAAATTCGACTTTATGTTCCTGTTCTGTAAAGGATGCCAGCTATCCTGCTCGTGTCTAGTAGGATACATTAGCGAATCATATTAATAATAATGCTAAACAGGGTGATTTTTATGTTGACCAAGAGTAAAAGCATCGTCTCTCGTCCTTGTATAAGTTAAAATCGGCTGTGCTTCTACTTTCTGAAATTTTAGAGGATCATACATTTAAAAAGATTCATACAGTAAAATTTTTAAATCATTTTATATTAAAATCATGTAAAAGAATATAAGAACAGAATTGATTCTGTCAGTTGCAACAAATTCGACAAAAACGATAAGCGATATAAAATTTCAGTCAGTAACATGAAGCATGGATAAATAATATATAACACATTTAGATTAGTTTTATTTAAAAAAAAAGAAACGATGAAGCACATTGGTCAAAGACTGTAAAGTAGAAGATATGGATGTGACAGCGGACTTTTTATAAGTAGTATATGAATCATTTAGTAATCTTACAAAAATCGTAAAAACCCGTCTTTTAGAATTTCCCAACATAAAAATAATTATTAATTTCTTTTCATAGTTACGTAGTACAGAATTAATTGAAAGCATATATATATATAAATGGTTTGTACATATAATTTTCAGTAAATTATTTATTGCTTCAGGCCTACTTACTTGCGAGTTATGTTCTCGAAAAATTAAGAGTGAGGAATAAATAATTTTATCAAATAATATTTAGCATTTTGTATAAAATAATTTTATAAAATTATTTATTACTTGCTGTTTTAACAATTTGAGTGTACAACTTTTAAATCATAGATCGTGGAAAAAACATGGGAAACATGGGTACAATTTCTAAATACGCCATAACATCTAGCCCTGCTAATAGAATACATATCGATATCATGAAATCTTTTAAGAAAATGAGGAACTTGACTTGTTATTATTGTAAGGCTATAATTAATTTGTACAAGATCAACCTATTGTAATAAAGAAACCAATCTTGCCTACAATAAGTTATACCCTTTTATTTATAATTATCGATATTCTTATTAAATAAGAAAATGGATAATTTATTTTGGATTGGTATTTTATGCAATATATATCTTTGGAACAGTCAATGTTTTTCGATGATATATATAAAAGCAGAGAAAAATATACATGTATAGATAACAAAGAGAATATTTTTATTTCTAAATCATAGAACAATATTGATTTTTTTATTCATATTGATATATTTCTCTTAATATTTTTGTAATGCTAAGGTAAGTAATTCATTCATTGGTGTCAATAATATGCGTGGATCTTCAATTAGACCAGCTCCAACCATAGCTCCAGTAAACAACTATAATGGTAAATAATTTATTGCGATAACATACTTAAAAGACATATCAAAACATTTGAATATTTTTTATTACAACGTACCTGTTTTATTACACGATCAGCTAATTCGGTATCCGTAGTGGTTAGTTTACATAACTTTTTGATGAGAGAATGATTTGGATTTATCTCAAAGCGCGGTTGAAGCATGGAATATCGCATCTCTTCATTCATTTGATGGCTCTGCATGCGGATAAAGTGCCTCGCGCTTGCCATATCCTGAACAGTTACAACGCAAGGATGCGACTCTAAACGGTTCGTCATCTTAACGTCGTATGCCTTTTTGTCGAGGATCTTCTTCATGTAGCTTACAAGATTATCCAGTTCATCCTTATTTATAATACCTGTATAAAAGATATGAGTTATTTTTGATGTCCTAATTAATTAACAAATTAATTATAAATATATAAGATATTTCTTATATACCTAAGTTTTCTGGCTTGTTTGCTTCCATATCGTCCCGCATTTCTTTCTCCACAGATGTCAAAAAGTTCGATTTATACTGCTTCAAATGCATCAATACTAATTCATCATATGGTTCATAGCAGAAAAGAACTTCAATATTTCGTTTTTTTAAAGATTCATAATACGGTGATTGCTCGGCTAGAGTTCGACTGTAACATAAATTACGGCTCTTGCAAATGGTTGATTAACATTAGCACGAGTTATTCACATTAAATTTTACTGTACCTCGGTGCTGACAAATAATATACATCTTTTTGATCTTTCGCCAAACGACTGCAATATTGCGTCAGACTGACTAATTCCCCCGGAGCAGCAGTAGAAGATTCAAACCGCAAAAGTTTGCCTATATCTTCCTACAATAAAATATGAAATTAATGAATCAATATATTTCATAGATATCTATGTAGAATGTAATTAATTACCTTTTCAGATTGATCAGTACTAGTTATAATGCCCTCTTTTAAAAACAAACCATAGGCTTTGTAAAATTCATTAAAATCTTCCGGCTGTTTTGTAGATCGCTCATTTAAGAATTTTAGTATACGTGCAGTCAGTACACTTCGTAATTTTCTATCAAAATATTATAAGATCATTTTTATATCGTAGGTATATAATAGTAGTAATAAACGATACAAATATCAAATATTTACACTCACCCAATTAATGTACTATTTTGTAGTAATTCACGGCTTAAATTCAATGGTATGTCTTCTGAATCTACTACACCTTTAATGAAACGTAACCATTTTGGTAAGATATTCTCCGCTTTGCTTTTAATTAAAATCTTGCGGTTGTAGAGCGATACTCCACTAGTAGTATCTCTCGCCAGATCGAACAATCCGGGCTTTTCCTCTGGGAAATATAACAAAGCTTTGATACTAAGTGGCACGTCCGTCGAATAATGTAATACAAATCTTGGCGAATCAAAACAATTTCCTATGAATCGATAAAATTCTGCATGTTGCAGCGGCGTAACATCTTTTGGGTCAAACATCCACAATGGCTGTAAAAGAAAATATTTTTCATTATTATTAATAGATTATAGAAATGGAGATAGGACAGATATATGAGAAAATTACAATTGACGATACCTGAATCGTATTAGCCCTCTTTCCATTTACAAAAATAGGACTGCCGACAAAATTACTATACTTATTGATAATACCTGAATGGATTAATTATATTTTATTAAATATTTACAAAAAAATATAAATATAGGTATATTCTATAGTTAATGTACTTACGATTAATAGTATCTTCGTCACTGAATTCTCGGCTATCTGGTTTCAAATGTATAACAATTTTTGTGCCTAGCTGTACGCCATCCGCATTTGAAATCTCAAATGTACCCGATCTACATATAAAAAGATAATGTTTATAATATTACACACTTATAATATCATATTACACACAAATAATATCGTTAAATATATGAAAACTAATAAATATGTTTTCTCACTACTTACCCATCTGAAGTCCAACAAAGACCCTCTGCATCTCTCGCAAAAGATTTTGTAAATACCTCTACTTTATCAGCGACCATAAAGGCACTGTAAAATCCAACTCCAAACTGCCCAATAATTTTGGAAGTATCACTGTTGTTTTGTTCTTCTTTCAATTTTTCTAGAAATGCCTATAAAATACATATATATATGAATAGGAATATTTATTATCTATGTATATCACAATTATATTTTATTTTGAATTATGCTTCAGAGAGAATATCTAAAACTATAATTTTTATTTTAGTAAAACTTGAAATGTATTCATACATATTTTATGAAAATAAAAAATAAAAGTAAGTAAGCAGCTCAGTGGGACTTGCCTTTGAGCCAGATCGAGCTATAGTTCCCAAATTGGCTATCAATTCCTCTCTAGTCATTCCCACGCCAGTATCTTGGATTGTTAGAGTACGATTTTGTTTGTCAGTGCCAATATGTATTTCCAGGCTTCTATCGCCAGCTGCTTGTGCAATTTCGCTATCGCTCAGACGTAGATATCGCAATTTCTCCAGTGCATCGCTAGCATTTGAAACGAGTTCGCGTACAAATATCTAGCACATAAAATGATTAATATAAGCACTGCTTAAACTGTTTCCGAAAAAAGAAATTTATATTTAATTACCTCCTTATCTGAATATAAAGACTTTGCAACAATTTGCAGTAACATTTGTGTCTCTGACTGAAATTCATGCTTGGCACTCTCACCTGCACATAAAATACTTCATTTGTTATATTTTTCTAGAAAATAATTTCCCCCATATAATTACTTCAATTACAAACTGAATATATTACCTATAGCTTTCTCTGTATCTTTTATAATATTATGGTATTCTGTAGTCTGTACTTCTGGTTGAGACGACCAATGTCGTACATGATTGTAGACAACTGTAAAATTGAGAATAATTTATATATTCCTTGCCATCAATAAAAAACATTTAAAAAAATGCATTAATAAAAAAAACAGGTTTATAGAAAACTTATAAAATACAAAAACTGCAATAATGTGCAATGTATAGAAGTAAAATATTTGGTCATAATAAAACTAAATATCTGACAAACCTGGTAATCGCTGGCATTGTGACTGAATAACCAATTTTTCTTGCAAATTCCTATTCAACGATCTCGAAAGAGATCTTCCTAATTTAATAGCGTGTTTAATTCTGAAGGCAGCAGCCATTTTTTTAAGTATATGCTTAATAATCACTAATAATTATGAACACGCTACACATACACGTTGCATCACGTTGCAATGATTACATTACAGGCTGAGCTGTAACTGCGCCATGATTCCTTCACCGACCGCCGAGCATGCAGGTAGCTTCATGTACCGAAACACGATCATATATATCATTATACGAAGTCAGGATTGGGCATTTACGCGTAAAATACAATTGTTTACATCTTATAAATGCGTGTGAGCGCGCGCGCCTCAGAATTTAGGTTCGGCAGGTTAATAAATCGTATTTTCGAAATAAATCTTGTTCTACAAATTTGTGTACCCTCTCAGTCCTACCTTTCAACTCCATAAGAATGAAGTCTGCTAAAATTTTCAAGGAATTGCATTAGCGTGTAAAATACACTTTTGTAAATGAACTATGAAATATTTTATTATGTCATAAATAAATTCACTATTATATGAATCTAATGTTAAAAACAAACAGTGCTGCAGATGTACATTATGTTCCACTACTTTGACCGATTGGAATCGGCGGTTCTCCTTTTATAGATGTTTCTAATTTTTTATTATTTATTATTTTACATATGCATTAATATAAAATTTAAAATGTAATATAGAACAAATATGATTTAAAAATTACTCTAAATCATTAATAATTTTTTTTTTATAAAAATCAGAAGCGAATGATAGACGATTATTTAATTTCAAGAAGAAAGATCCTTGAAAATATTTAATGAAACTTATAAAAGAATCATATACAATTACATAAATGTTCAAGTATCACTCTGTAATTTTTTGCATTACATTAACTTTTACGAAGACTTCTTATATAACTTTCCAGTACGATGCAAGTTTAATCAACAGACCTAAAAATAGAAAACATCAATTAATATAAATAATTAAATGTGTCGTATTGACGAAAACATGACCACACTATGTAATATAATAAACGAATAACTGTACTAAATAAAATAGAATATTATGCAATATTTAACAAAGATCATTACAGGAATCAGTGCTACTATAAATTATGCATGCACTTCTCTAATAAATTAACATTCTACATACACAATACGAAGTGTATTCGTGAAGCCCGAGCCTTGTTGCCATCCTGTCACAACTATAACGGTATCATTAGTTTTAAGAAAACCACGACTTTTGCCAAAATTTAATCCATATTGTACACGTACGTCCACATCCTTCAACCAATCGGTCAATGGTTCTTCTGCATAACAAAGAATATAGTGTTGAGTATAATATGCATAATGGACACATGTATATATATCATATTTTTTCATATTTTATAATAAAATTTGGTTTTTACAAAATAAAACAAAATCTTATTAATGTTTATTAGAAAAATTGCATTTTACGAATTCAAAATGATTTCTTTCAGAGCAATCTTATATATTATCACTATAAGTCAGTATGTATCTTGATATATAAGTTTCAGATTTTTTCCGTATAACATTATTAAAAAAATATTAAATATAACTATATTTATTAATATCATACTTTCATAACATAATGGTAATATCCCGCGATACAAATGCGCTTGTCGAGCAACTTGATGAAATCTGGTAACCGCAATAATGGGACAACGAGGCCTATATTTTGCAATTAGATGTGCGGATCGACCAGATGTTGTAATAACAATAATAGCACTAGCCAAACATTTAACAGATGCTTCTACAGAGGCAATGGCAACAGTATGTGTAGCATCAATAGGCAGTATAACTTTGCTCGATAGATCGTGGAAAATTCGAGTTTGCCAGATCGCAGCTTCCGCTTCCTTACAAATGTTGGCCATTGTGCGAACACATTCTATAGGGTACTCTCCCTTCGCCGTTTCACCTAAAATTGCAAGCAGACAAAATTAAAAATTGCTCATCCAATAATAAATGATATATCAATATTTAATTCATATATTAGAAATAAACATTAATTTATATCTATTAAATTTCAATTTCAACTAAGCATATAAGAATATATCTCTACACACTACTTACATGTAATATATAGACTTACTTAATATACACTTAATATGAAGCTTATCGACTTCATTTTTAATCACGTATATTTCCGTCTTATTATCGCATTATGTGTCTTTCTTTCTTCTCTTTCTCCTTTCCCTTCGATTTTTTACGCGTCTTTAAGTACACTTTTTAGTATATTCTTATGTCTTACTTGGGATGTTATTTTGTTCTATTCTTAATCATCAATTTTCTAATATCAATATATTGAAATAAATTACCTGACAACATAACGCAATCAGCACCATCGAGAATGGCATTAGCAACGTCTGTAATTTCGGCTCTCGTGGCACGCGGTTTTTTCTCCATGGATTCCAGCATCTGCGTAGCGCAAATTACTGGTTTGCCAACTTTGTTGCATCTGCTGATCAAATTCTTCTGTGCCAGAAATACTATCTGCGCTGGTATTTCTATTCCCAAGTCACCACGCTCTACCATGATGCCATCGGATACATCGATAATCTCGTCGAAATTCGTTATACCTTGTTGATTCTCGATCTTCGATACGATTTTGATGTTTTTACCCTTCTCGCCGAGAATCTTGCGGATCTCAATTATCGCAGCTGCATTTTTAGTGAAGGAATTAAATATTATGTCAATATCTTGTTCGATAGCAAACTGAAGATCGGATTTGTCCTTTTCTGACACTGCTGGACGATCCGTTATCACTCCTGGCAAATTCACACCTTTGCGAGAGCCCAACATACCACCATTTTCAATTGTCGTCGAAATTAAATTGGGATCTAAAAAATAAGATAAATCAGATAATTCTTTATAATATTTTCCATCGTTATATTGATATTTTTTATTATCAAAATACACAGAATACTAGATCAAAATTGTAGCCTTAAGCTAAAATTAATATTATTTTATACATTTAAAAATATGTAAGATTCCAGTTTTATATTTTCAAAATACTACTATTTACAAATATTCTGAAAACTATGTCATATTCAAAAACAGAGAAAATAATTTTAATAATAATATATTTTGTACACGTATACACATATACACATAAAACGAAAGGAAAAGATGGAGAGAGAAAGAGATGTACATGAATAATACTTACTGACAGCGGAAACAATTAGAGAAATCAAACCGTCGTCCACGAATACACGATTCCCCGGCTTTAATACCTTCCAAATATTTTCGTAGTCAACATAAATAACCTGAGCATTTCCTTTCTCCATGTACGCCTTGTCGGTGGAGAGTTTAAAAGTCTGGCCTTTAACTAATTCGACTTCAGCCGAATCGCCCTAATAAAACGGTAAGATTTTTAAATATTACCATCAACTAAAGTTGAATTCTTGTTGGATGTATTAACCACCTACGCCTTCCAAGAGACCAGTACGGATTTCAGAACCCTTTGTGTCGAGAGCGATAGCGACAGGAATGTTAATATTGGAGCGGGCGGCCAAGTTCTTTTGCGCCTGGCGAATATTGGCGATGACCTCGGCATGATATTCGTGGGATCCGTGAGAGAAGTTTAATCGGGCAATATTCATCCCTGTCTCTATCATCTTCTCCAACGTCTTCACAGATTTAGATGCGGGACCGATTGTACAAATGATACCAGATAAACGGACGAAGGACACTTGACTGTCGATATCCAGAGCGCACATGTGGTCCAGTTGAGTTTGGGCGTATAATGCCTCTGTATTTTGTTTGCCAGCCATCTGAAAAGTTTAATGAAATCAGGAGATTGTCGGTTAGATGTAAAAAAATATTATAAGAAGTTTTATGTAACTTGAACTTCATTTTGAGTTTGCATTATTCACGTATTGTAGTTCACAGATAGATGCGCTAATGAATTTGAGATTTATATGCTAATTATATAATCATATAATATGTCTTATAATTATTATATAATAATCAATTATATAATAATTAAAATGATAAATAACATCCATCAATGGAAAAAAAATGTTATATTGTAATAAATTTAATATGTATGAAAAAATGTTGCCAACAAAATAAAACCGAGAAATGCATGAGCAGATCCATATTACTTTTTTAGAATGTTTTCAATCATCTTGTTATAAATAAATAAATATAAAACACTTATAACTTTCGCGTCTCGTTATAGATAGACGAGGTCAGAATTATCAGAATAGACTATGTAATAAACAGGAAAAACACTTGCGGCTTAGACTTCTTCTCCTTCTTCTTAATAAAATGGTACTGATTGCTGTTCGATACGGCTAATAACAAAATCGAGTGATAGACTAGAAATATCGGATGACGTAATACTACTTAATCAGACACTACTTAAGAGATACGAAGTCAGAAATATGTGTTCATGAATGTGTGTAGCGTATTACTGTGTGCGATTATCCAATGTTAAACTCGAGCTACAAGCCTAAAGGATTTTGTGGATCCTTTCTGCGGGACAAATGTGTGCTTTTTACTTTCCGAAGTATCGTCGCTTCTGGTCTCTGCATAGAGTAACGTTTTTTACACGAAGAACAACAATTGATTGCAAGGTAGATTAATTGCAATAATGCGCGAAAGAAATATTAGATTCTCAACTTTTTCAGAATCTTAAATTACATATCTAGTAATTTCTAATTTAAATACATAAAGTTTCAATATTTCGATTTAATTTAAATTAAAAAGAATTTACATTTACAAAACATCAATAAATATTTGAATTTGTTTAAGATTTTTCTATTTTCATATTTTTTTCATTTTTTACGAAATTCAATTAGTTAAAAAATTCAAATTCAGAAAATTAAATTTAGAATTTTAAAAATAATTTAATATTTAATTTTATTATTACAATCGTATTACTGATATGATAATAAATTTTTTCATTCGTTTAGAATGCCAGATAGACGTTGCATCATAACTTTTACGACGAGATGATTATTTTTATCTCGGAAGACC
>VBVQ01001921.1:0-29233 GCA_011636635.1 Tetramorium simillimum | reverse complement strand
CCCCCCCCCCATTTGCGTAAAGGATTATTAAGTTTATCGTTCCCTCTTGTTCATTTTGACAAACACACTTTTTATTCATTCCGCCCTGTTTGTTGTGAACGTTGTGTTGACTTGGTTGTTTCTCTCTCTTTTTTTTTTGGTTTTGTTGTTGCGTTGGTGTTGTGTGTGAAGCCGGCGCCTGAACAGCAGAGGCTAGACGATGCCATCGGCTTCCTTCGCGACCACGCCGAGGTGAGGACCGCCGAATTTCAGTTTTTTCGCTCCCCTCCCGTTCTCTCTCTCTCTCTCTCTCTCTCTTTCTCGCTCCTTTCCACGTTCTTTTACGCATGTTTTACGCCACGAGACAAATGCCAAAAATGTCCATTGCACTTTTTTGCTGATTACGCTTTCGATTAATTATGATTATACATTGTGATGAAGTTTTCATTGTGCACAATGTATAATCGTAGCTTTTCTATTAACAAAAAAACGCGTTTCGATAATCAATCGGCATTAAACCCGTGTTAAAACCTTTTAATTAAATTAATCGGACTCTTCTTTGTACATAATACTCTTGTAATTCTATTTTTCTTCCGAGATCTACTTCTTCGATCAGCAGAACTATCTTTTTACATAGACCTAGAAACGTAATAAAAAAAATTCAATTTTGACTTTAATTTTTTTCCTTCTGAAACTTTTCTGGAATAAACCATAAAAATCTAAGGAAAAATATATCTCCTTATAGCACCCCTCAAATAATAATCGTAATGAGGCAGCAGAGAATTTAGAACTACCGGCGCGTAATCGAGTCGAATTTTCGGTATTCTGTTGGTACAGGGGACGCGGATGGAGGAGCGGTTAGACGATGCCATAAACGTACTGAGGAATCACGCCGAAAGTCAAGTGGCCCTTCATCTTGGCCCGGTCGGCCCACACGGCGGGATGTACTCGCATACCTCACCACCGCAACTGGATCATTTGGTAAGAAGCCTCGCCGACCAGCGGCGAATCCATAGAGACCAATTACCAGGGACACCCGTCCCTTTTATTCCGCAATGTGCTCAGCACCAACATCCTTTCCAGGCGAGTCCACATCCTGCGGTAACGGTGACGCAACCTCAGGGTTCCTACCCCGGTCTTACGCCTACGCCCGACACGGACGGTTCCATCAAGATCGAAAGGTTACCCGTGACGAATGCCAGTAAGTTGACCCCGAAGTGACGTATGAGACGAATCGCGATATAATTTGCAACGTAGGAGAAACCAGCTCGCGACTACGGCGGCGATCCCCATAACAGGCTCTCACGACTTGATGACGGTCTTTCTTCGATCCGCAGCTATTCTCGCGTTAAAAACACGCGGTGATTTTTTTTTTAAATAAGAAGAATACCAACGAGAACCATGATTACGGCGTATTCTTTCGTTCACGTTCTATTCTCGCATCGTCGCATCATCGAGCAGTCACTTTTCCCATGAATTCCCGCGAGGGAAGAGGGAAAAGGGAAGGAGCTCCCCAGGTGTTCCACACAACGGACTTGCGACCGAATAAGGAAATATTAGATAAATCACGCGAAGTCTTTGCTGTCCGGCGGTCGTGCCTGCATTATTCCCGCGAGTACGTTTGGTTATCTCTCGCTCTTCGTTTCTCTTTCCGCCTCGTTGCGTTCCGTTCCTTTCGGCCTCCCGCGCTCTTGGAGTCATTATGCCGACGGAGAGAACATTTGGTATCCTTTTACTACGGATTAGGAGATCCCCTATGTTAGTTGGTCGGAGGAACGCAGAACATTCTTGCGGATTTGGAAACTGTTTGCGCACTTTGTACCGTAAGAACGGGTGGAAATTTTTCGCGAAACCCCATCTGGGAAAACTTCCGTGGAAAGCAGCGTATTGAGAACTAAATAGCTCGAATCCTTTAAGGAAATACGATTCGATCGCGCGAATGTTTGCACCGTGAGCGTTTCGTTCGCAGGTCGGATTGTGATGCGTCATCGAGCGCGATTTAAAAGCGCCTGCATTTTTTTTTCGCACACACGATCGTACATCTAATTTATCCCGTAACTTTTATAGAAACACACACTCGCGGGATTCGTGAGCTAACCGAAAGAAGGAGAGAGAAAGAAAACGTTTAAGGCGATCGGTTGGATCAGGGTTGAGCGAAATCCCGGTAAAGCGCGCTTCCTGCTCCTAATTGGACGCTTTTCACGGTTTCGTGACTAAGCCTCCTTGCCTAAAGCTCCGGGATAATCGAAGATCGTGATCGCCGTCTTCGACGAAGGCCGCGTTTATTCTTTTTCCGTTTCCGGGTAAGCCCGTGCCATTTTTCCGCGGTTGCATCAGATAATCTACCGACAATGCTCGAATGAGACTCCACTGTCATAGTTTGCTTTTTAAAAACTTGGGAATTACGAAGAAGTGAAAAGCACATACTTCGGACTGACATAAATCTGGTTTCTTCTGCCTTGCGAATTATATGTAACAATGCGATTTTCCGAAAAATGTTACACGACAGTATTAATAATGAACAGAATACATCCCTACATTAGAAAAGAGGAAAGATCCACCCGACAGTAGCGGCGGCGAGACAAAGCCATCGAGCAGCGAGCTCACAGCGGCTGGGGTGATCGGGGCTGCTACAGTCAACTCAACGTCGCAAGGAAAGGGGACGAAGCGATCGCGCAGATAGTAAGTATCAGAAACAAATTCCTAAATAAATTCCTCAATGAATTATACGTGTCAAGCGACAATAATAAAATAAAGAAAAACTGCAAACGACACGCCGCGTATTCAACATCCGTTTCGTTTCGCTCCGGGTCTCATGGACATTGAAAAAGAAAAATGGAGCACATATTAACTTGACAACCTCCTTGAAAATTGAGAAAATCGAAAAAATCAAAATTAGAATTAATTCCCGATTTATGAAAATATATTCCCGAACTAACTTGCTGTGTCTTTGAACAACTGTTGTTCGAGCGCCGATGAAGACTGCGACGATCCTGGCACCAAAGCGGTGCGTGAGAAAGAACGTCGCCAGGCCAACAACGTGCGTGAAAGGTTAGTGAACACACGCAGTACGCACTTCGTTGCATCTTGAAACAAATTCCTTCTGTCCTTCCACAATCCTGATAATGTTGTACATGTTGCTCACGATACGGATGATACGCGTACGTATCTCCGCATCGCCGAGTGTAACGTGCAAAAAAAAAAAAACAAGAAACTCCGCTGTACATTTTCCCGTGAAAAGTTCCTGTGTCACCTAGTCGTATGCATGCCTAAAAAAAAGAAACGAGGTGCTATTTTGTGAACGAGTAATAAGCCGTGAGGTGATTAATTGATGAAACGATATTCGGGGGAAAAACCCGCGGCATGTTTACGACTTTGTTACAAGATAAGTACAAGTGTCCCGCAAATCCGAAAGCCTCCTCACATCCGTTGCACTGTATAAGGCCCGTATTCAGGCGTGGAAATTAAAATGTTTCTGGTTAAGGACAAAAATGAGATGAGGCAAGAATGTAATGTTTGACAGCTCTCTCGTGCGTACCTGCAAATCAGTCTCATTTTAATTTAGCTGCGATTCGGTCCCTAGGCATGCCACTTCGTTTAGAACATTTCCGCACTTATTCTGCATCACTGAACGTTGCATCAAATTGCTCAGTTGTATAGATTTTTCTCTCTTTTTACTCCCCACAAACGCATTCTTTTCTTTTACTACTTTTGTACAAATGAAAGAACATGTCGCATTATTTGATAAACTGTATTGGCCATACACGTGTCACATGAATTTTTATGAGGGATTGTCATTATTTTAAAAATCAAAGTCGATCGCTATCGATCTTTCAATAGGATTCCTAATTAAATATCTATTTTGATGTTAATTATATATTTTTATTTCTTCATGTACTGTTTTATTTTCTTATTGTTTTGATAATTATTTTTAAATTCTTCGAAATTATGTTATTCTGAAAAAGGGTTTTTATCGACAGTTATATAGATGTCATCTGTTGCATTCTCTAATTTTCTAGGTAGCAGCATCAAAATAGAAGATCTGCATTTTTCAATCCGAAAAATCACTGATCCTTTGACGTGATTATTCGCCATCGATTGTTTGTTCTGTGCAAAGAATACGGGCCTTCAAATTCGTAACCTACTTATTATCCACGATTTCAAAATTATGAAACCACCTGCGTGTGTTCATTATCATATCGCTTGTCTATTGCAATAAGAAACATATATATATGTATACGAAATCCGCTCGAACAACAATTAGGTGATTAGACTCCAGCAAGTCAAAAGCAATTTTCTTGCAATTTGCGACTGTGTCGCGCGCGTGTCTCTCATGTTAGTAATTCGATTGCCGTTAGGTAATTTAAGCGATATAGGCTAGAGTAAGTTGTGACGTAAGCCAGGTGATTAATCGCGTATTGTTATTGCGCAACTGTTGTTCGAGCGCCGAGGACGAGGATGATGATCCCGACATGAAGGCACAAAGGGAGAAAGAGAGGCGGCAAGCAAATAACGCTAGGGAAAGGTAAGATCAATGATATACGCAACGGACATAAGGAAAAAGAGAAACAGATTTTATTTAATCCACAGTGATATGACAATTCTGTAGTAACGGCGGCCCGTATTCTATGTATATGTGACATTACAATGTAACATAAATACTAAAAGTATTTTTCGATGACGATGAAGATAAATGACATGTTTCTTCATACACATTATTTTCACGAAATCGGCATGTTCTGGTATATATATGTGCATGACAAATTTACTCCTATCACATACGTACACAGTTGCTTTTGTATTGATAAAGAATTGCAAAGTATGTATATGAAATTATGGTACGTTTATATAATTACGTTTCTCTCATAATTTGCTCGGCTATATTAACTTCTTTTTACCGTAAACATATACGAGAAGAATATTGCTTAATGCGATGAGTGTGTAAGTAGATGTTGAAAGATAAATGTAACGTTATTACGAAGTTATTATATACAGCATATTAATTAAGTTTATTCTATATTTTTTGACATTGCAACTTAAAGAAAATATTCTCTCGTCTTAATAAGATAATTAGCACACGCTTAATTTCGTTTTCTACCATAGGATACGTATCAGGGATATCAATGAGGCTCTAAAAGAACTTGGTAGAATGTGTATGACGCACCTAAAGACGGACAAACCTCAGACGAAGCTTGGTATTCTCAACATGGCTGTTGAAGTTATAATGACACTCGAACAACAAGTCAGAGGTGCGTGTACCAACATTGCTTCTCACGATTGTACTGTATTATCCGTATAAATATGTGTATATGTTTAAATTTATTTCTGTCTTTCTTTGTTTAGAACGGAACCTTAATCCGAAAGCTGCGTGTTTAAAAAGAAGAGAAGAGGAGAAAGCCGAAGATGGCCCGAAGTTACCAGGCCACCTTGCAGCGCACATAGCACATCCGCATTCTCATCCACACGCGCACTCCCAACCGCCCTTCCCCGCATTACCTGTAAGATTCTGTCAAAGTTAAATTCACACAACACAAACAGGATTACGTTGGGATGTATAAATAAAATGTACTTTGTTTTAGGGTCCACAACCTTCCCTTCAGCACAATCCACCACAGCCGCAGTAGCAGCGGCTCAGTGGCGGTATCATTCTGTGTTAAGGGGTAGATACATCTTAAAATCCATAAGAAACAAGTTTATGAACATGACTTACATACCCATATAGGATTTTCTCTGCTCTTATAAGTTGTGGGAATGTGCAAAAAAATTGTGGATATCATGTGATGCATTAAATTAATAGAAAAAAAGAAAAGGAGAGGGGATAAGAAACATTCTCAATCGTATATTTAAATTATCTTGTTTATTATTTAATATTTATACGTTAATTAGTATAATTGATATAACTTTTTTCTTATAATTTGGGTTACTTAAAAGTATCTTTATCTTTTATCTAACGATACATGTCTTGTTACTGTAACAAGAATGACACAGGAATACCCATAATTTTTTTCGCAACTCTTCAATATGCAATTAATAAGGGAAGAAGTTTCGTACGCGCTCACCCAAGCATAGGGCAAGTAGTTTTAAGAGGCATCTACCCCCTCAAGGCGGCTTCAAATTATTTTTATAAATAGCGAAAAGAAAAAAACAAAGGAATATGGTTCCTCTTTCGAGATATATAATGTGTAGTACGATCGAGATTTTATTAACGATCGAACTTCGCTGCTGACTCATGTTAAATTGCCCACTTCTGTGTATACACTACCGACACGTTTACGTTATAATGCGCAATAGCTAGGAAGAGAACTCGAGTTGGCGATAAATAAAGTCATTGACTAGAGATGAAAATAAAGGCAGCATATTTCCGAAATGATTAGATATACTTAAATATAATTTTTAATTATGTAAATTAATAGAATCGGCAAAAATCTCGATGATTAAGAACCTTTTGTTCTTAAGACTAAATCGATTTTAGCAGAATTTAACTCTTTGCCAGTATGGCATATGGATTATGTCGCCTTTATGTTGATCATTAGACGTTGGCAATATTGTATATAGAAACTTATTTACGAGAGTTCAGAATGTGAATTGAAGATGCTAGCGGTTCGTTCACGCTTGCGAGAACACCATTTGTAACTGATTCGCGGTGTAATAAGAAAATTACATTTTCGATGTTTGCAGCTTCTTTTCTGACACAGCTTACAATCTGATTAGGGAAACAAAGAAAATGAGAATTTTAAATATTGTTATAAATTGTTTTACATTTAAGTGCCATTTTTAGGACTCTCTTGGTATTAATATCAAGGTGGATATTATTAATGCATTCAGATGTAGTTTATATTAAGAACAATTTACATGCTATTATATATGCAAATCACATCTCATTTTTATTACAAAAATGTTATTTCATACGAGATTTGCTTTTCTGGAACTAAAGAAACTTAATATATACGTGATATATACAATATATATAACTTATATATATATATATACATATATATATATATATAAAGAAGCTGCAAGGAACGTATAAATAATAATGGATGTTTTTTTTTATGACATCGCGTTTAAAATACTCTCATTTTTAACATCAATACTACTATCTCAGAGAAAGTAAGAAAACGGCCGTGAAGATATCCTACTTAACAAAGTTATCAGCATGTATTTATTTTATTAATTTTTTTTACGGCTAGAATTTGATTATGTATGCCATTTAAGTGCCATTTTTAGGACTCTTGGTTTTAATATCAAGGTGGATATTATTAATGCATTCAGTTGTAGTTTATATTAAGAACAATTTACATGCTATTATATGCAAATCACATCTCATTTTTATTACAAAGCTATTTTAATTATTTCGAATTTTGTATAAAATATTTTTATACAAAATTCGAAAGTTTCAAATTTTTATAGTAATCATAGGGAAATAGCGTGAACGATCCGTACCCAAAACCGAAGGCGTACATTATAAGAAGTAACACTATAAGAGATAACATTTGCATTATTTTCAACAAACATTGATTTGTTAATCATTTTATTACAATGATCGTTCGAACGATCTTTAATTTAAGAATAATGAAGGATTTCTAATTTAAGACATTTTAGGACATTCTTGAATTACATATTAATAATTTTTATGTATTATGTCTTTTATTGTCTGTGTCTTGACACGGATACAAATTGCAACTCCGAAATGGATTGTCCCAAATACTATTGCGGCATTGAGAAAAGCATTGGGCAGTAAAAATATGGAGCAAATTAAGAATTAAGAGATCTCTCTCTCCACAATTATTGACCCAGATTGCACGTTTTTACGTTTTCACAATTATGAGATATGCATATATATTATCAGCAAGAGTTGAAAAGCATTTATACGTGCCAAGATGTGCGCATTGCGGAAAATACTACAACGCTTAATGTGAAACATATCCTTACGGCATACAACAATGTTTACGGATGCACTTTCACAAATGCGTTATGTAGTGCTTTTCTTTCATGATGCTGCGTTGCTGGAGAAAAGACGATCTTTCGATGGCATCGACTGGTTTTGGTAACATCGTCGAATCACTCTGGACCTTCTCAGATCTTCAGGGCGCTCCCTCTTCCTGCGTTACCTTTGCCACCGATCATTCGGGCAGACTTTCTGTACTTATATATACGCGGTGAAGTGGAATGTAGATCCAGCGAACGAAATAAATAAGCTTCATAAGGCGTGATATAAAAGTCGTTATGAACACGATTTAGCTCGCACAAGAGAAGAACCAATCAATCGGTCATAATCATGATTAATTATTAATTATTATTATTATTATTATTATTAATTACCGTTGATAAGATCTTTTGTGAGAAACAAAGAACGGGACATTTTTGTTTTTGAACAAAAATATAGCTCAAACGTATCTGTACCCAGTTGCCATGTATTTTAATTTATTTAGATTCTTAAATAAATTTTATTGAAAAAAAAAAGAAACCAACGCAAACGCATCAAGTGCCCGTGTTTATTTCGCCTCTTTTCCGTTTTACTTTCCGTTCTACTTTTTTCTTTTCTATCGAGAATCATGCATAACAGTATATCTATAGCTATATTTTTCTTCAAAAGCATTTCAGAAGAAATTGCGGAAGATCGTATGAATATTATATATTCTTGCTCAGATTCTGTGACAGGCTTTTCCTTTACCGACTTTTAAGATCTAAACTCATATCAAAATATGTCAAACATATCATATGTATATTTATTGTAGAAATCAGCAACATATTTTCTCTCTTTCGCTCAATTTCTAACTAAACTCAATTTGAATATTTTCATATAGCAATGTCTCGACTATATAATTTTATTGTTAAAAATTATATAATGTTTAATATTTATCAAATATTTAATATGTATTTAATTTATAAAGCCATTTCAAATGATAACCCTATAACCAAGATTTTTTAAACAAACACTATTATCAAGGTAATTTCTTTTTTTATTTATCAATTTACAATGTTTGAATCATTTGGATTGAATATCCGCTTCAGTTGCTTAATGTATGATATGTGAAAAAATAATTTAAAGAACGCAGTTGAACACGTACGCATGCATAACGTAAATGTAAAATAAAGATCTTTCTATGATTGCGAATCAGAATGCGACGAGTATACAGTACCAAGTACTGTTAACACCTTGTAATATTTGATACAATACCAACATTATAAATATTTTTTTTTCCAAACAACTAATGACACAAGACACGAGAAAAATTGAAAAGTCTCATCTTTTCAATTTAAGAAAAGACTTTATCCCAACACACTGATTTTTATAAACTATAAACTTACATATTTTCACTAGATTGTAGACCTATCATAAAATCACTTTCGTTCTCGATCAGGATCTGTAGACTATAGGCAATCTGATCGGCAAAAACTCGCACAACCTCGCTCCACATTTAATTAATAATCGTTAATCACGCTCCGTTGCTACGGCGACGCTTTATAAAATTATATTTAAAAGAAGAAAGAGAGAGCGAAAAAGAGGAAGAGAGAAACTTAACGATAAATGTACATTGCGATAAATTGCAAAGAGAGCCGCTCACAGACACTAATAAAATACACGATCACACATCTGTACTCGCGAAGGTAATCATGTAAAATAATAACGACAATAAATAGCTCGTAAGCCAGTCTAAGCTAGACACGTGTCGATAGTCGTAGATAGTCAAAATGAAGCTGAAGAGCGAAGAGGTCTACACAGGGGGGTTGAAATCGAAATGATGTCGCCCATAGTGGCCCCTTCACACAGACCTTTGTACATGAAACGAAATAATTATACTCTTAACGATGACGATTATTTTGAAGTACGCGCATATCGAGAAACACGGGGCACCGCACTTTCGTTTGATATATGAGTTGATTGTAAACTCTGATTTCAGTTTATGATTATTGTTGAGATGACAAATATCGATGAGACGGTAAGAACTATTTGTTGCGGTCTAATTGCGTGTAAGGATTCAGTTTTATTGGTACAACTGCGAATCGATAATTATCATATCATATAAGAGTGTAACTATATTAGATATATAATATTGTATAATATGTAATAAAAAAAAGATTAATGCGTAAGTGAGTTGTAGGCAGTTTGTGTGAATGGGCCTATAGAGGATGTTGAAACCGATCTCTTCGACCCTACATGCGATTAAGAAGAATGCGATTATTAATATTAATGAAGTACGAGATGAATATAAATATCTAAACAGAATAAAACAGAGAGAAAGAGAGAGATGGAAATAAAGAATAAACGAACGAGTGCAAGAGAGGGAGAAAAAGAATATGAGAGAGTGAACAAGTGTATCGATTGAGAAAGAAAAAAAAATATGTAATTACATCATTAGTAATATTATTATCACTAATATAATAAATGTGCCATTTTTTCCATAATCACAGTGTCGCCTGACGTGGATCCCCGTGCGATCCGTTTTAAACATACGTTTCTTTTTTTTTCTCTAATATAATTTTAATACACGCGCTACCATTTGCCATTATTTGCCTTTTTTTTCTTTCTCACTCGTTATTTTCTTTGTATATTATACTCTCAGTATTTTAGGTAATATTTACATTACGTTTTACGTTTTGCTCCTATGATACGCATACTGATTTAAGTTTTAATTGTATTTCATTATACGCAGAATAACGATTAGCTATATGTATGCACAGTATGTAGATACCTTTAGACATTAACAAGTACAGCTCGCCACGATACTGTACTTGCTCATTTTTAATTGATACGCCGCAAAACCTTATTGCAGTACATGCAAGCATTTGTAGTCCATACTTTGAAGTTTATATTTCTCGTACCTCATGTTACAAGACAAGATCGTCGCGCTACACTTTTGATAAGTCACCGATCGTCCCTTGCCGAAGGGAAACGCAGCGGGAATAAACTTATTAATTTAATCTGCGAGATCGAATTCGATCGCAAATTTTTCTGATTATTTCTCCCAATTATTACCGAGGAATTCATTATCTAAGGTAATTCCATTCGGATAGTGAAAGGCTATTAATTTGGCCATTTCTCAACTCTCATTGCACGTGCAGTCTTATATAATATCATTACGAAATTATGTTTGCACGACCGCGATGTTAGCGGTCCATCGCCGCACTCAGCCTAATGTGAAACACGTGGTTAGCCTCGGTTAAGAAATCCTGTTGCGAATTCCACGCGCTCAATACATTTTGACCTGCGACCCGTGACTTTAAGTATTATCTAACTCACGAAATATCTTTGATTTTATCGCTTCTAATTTAATTTCTCTCTGTACGGCAAATATAAATCAATGTCGCGTTGCATAATTCCTCTTAATAGAGTGGGTTAAGGAGAAACATTTCTATCACATAAAAAATAATTTATTCAAAAGAGATCCAATATTATATTTCTAATATTAGTGGTCCTTCATAGTTATTTATAATAATCGTTACAATAAATATCCTTAACGTCAAAATAATACCGTGATACGTATATATTATTGGAATATGAGATTTTTTTAACTACGCAGACTATAATTACTATCGCGTGAACTTCGTAATCCTTCGTAATAATTCATTCAACGGATACGGATTTTTCTACTGGTTTCCTTATCTTATAACGACTTTATTTATGCACTTTTGCATTCTTAAGTAGAACTTTGTAGCACCAGCCTGTTATATGGCATATATAAATCATTTTTTACTTATTCTGTGATATGAGTAAATTGGAAGGAAACTTACTAGTGCAATTTGCAGAAATTGCCTTTTTTGCATAATGACATATATAAATGTGACAAATAAATTCAGAAATGCCAAAGAGGCGGCGTGTTTAAAAACTGAATAGACTTTGTGAATAACTGACTTTTACGAGCTCCTATAACAATATAGCGCTATTAATAATAATAATTTAATCTAAAAAATATGAATTCCGAAAAAAAATTTATTGCCATAAAGCTCGAGAAAGATTATCATAAATCACCGAAACGCATCGATTTGTCAGACAGATCTTTAATTATAGCCGTACGGAATACTATGTCATGTGCATCATTATCCTAGCACGTGCTAGTTGAACATGAGTGTGAAAGTATCGTCGCGCACACTTTAGCGTCCACAATGTCACAGTTCACTTTCTACAATCCGTATCCCGTCCTCTATGTGCTATCCCGTTGGTTTGCATCAGATCAAGTTAAAAATGCCGACTCAATTACAAGCGTTGCTTTTACTTCCTGCTTCACGTATAAGTTGTGTAAGGATTTCATTCGTTGCAACCGACTGTCTCGACTTTATATACAAACCGTTATATATATATATATATATATATATATATATATATATACTGTCGTCTCGGAGTCAATGAAAATATTTCACTACGGGGAGATAAATTCACTATACTTCGAAATTTATCGCTATCTTTTACTTTTGAACCTTGACGGTGAAAGATCCTTGTTACGAAGTGATAAGCATACTGTGCTGTCACAGCCATACTGACATTACGCAAATTTCTCCTAACATGCTCCGCGAAACGTCACAACAAATAATCCTCGGAAAGCAACGTTTTGCTCACGGAAGCCGAAAGAATCTCGGCGGATTACGCTTCGCTTTAAATACAGCTACAATGTCCGCTACACCCTAGCAACACACGGGAACATTCTTCAGCATTCTTTTGAAAGCCTTCTTTTTAACGACACGTAAGCCGCGGTCCGAATTACCACGAACCAAGCGAACAGGATGACGGCGTCGATCCAAAATACGGATTTGGACATGCTAAACTCTTCTAGTATCATCGACGGTATTCGCAAGTGGCAGTAATCGACGTTAGTCGGGCATTGAAGTGTCTCACGTTGAAACCCATAAATCGCTTGTATCAATCCTTCCAGAGAGAATCTAAGGAAGTTCAGGTAGCTGAAGTAGTAAACAAATTGCGGCATGTCATTGAAGAGCGCCAGAAAGCCACTTAGTGATATCATCACCGCCGCACTAATGGCTCCAAAGAAGGTGCCGTTAATGGGATTGAAGATGGTGCCTAGACCCAGGCCTACGCTCTCCGAGATGAAGCTCGTCAGGGCCGTGATGAGGAGGAACATGAGGAACCGGGTGTATTCCAGAGGTTGTCTGGTCAGCGCGTAGGCGATGGCCGAGTAAACGAAGGTAGAAAACACGTTCAACGGTATAGCGATCACCAGCGTAGCCACGTAGTAGGTCCGTAGCTGATACCAGTTGTTGAAGCGCTCCTTCTTCAGTATGCCCAGCTCCAAGGGGAACTTGAGCACGGCCGGCATCATACTGGTGTACACGAAGTATACTCCGGTTACCAACAAGAAACCGACGTTGCTGATGGTCATGCTGGCGTCGTCGCCGGAATGCTCGAACAACAGGCCCAGCAGGATAGCCACGAGGAAGTGCAGGATCATCTTGATGTGGCTCACTGTCCAATCTCGATACATTATCACGGCGTAACGATACAGCAGCACCTTCAATTTCATTACTTCCGACGGCGGGTCCATCATCATCCTCGTTTTCTCGTCGTAGAACGACGCCTCCCTCATGATGCGCATCTTCAGGGGTGTCTCCTCCCTCTGGCAGTACTCGGTCACCGCCGCGGTCAGCTGACTGTTGTAGTCCCCGTACTCCTGGCTGACCACCTCCAGCATGTAATCCGCGGGATTGTGATACTTGGGACACTGGAAGCCCTGCTGGGCGAAGTAGCTCACCGTGTTGTCGGGCGTGCCGGCGTACATGCACCGGCCGTCGACCACCAGGTAAATGTAGTCGAACATATGATAGAGCGCCGCGCTGGGCTGGTGGATGGTGCAGATCACCGTGCGACCGCTCTTCGCCAGAGTCTGCAGCGCGGAGACGCACTGCAGGGACGCCAGCGAGTCCAGGCCGGTGGTCGGCTCGTCCAGGAACATTATCGGCGGATTGTCGATCAGCTCCAGGGCGATGCTCAGCCTCTTCTTCTGCCCTCCGCTGAGCTGGTCGACCCTGGTGTCCTTTACCTTCAGCAGCTTCAACGTCTCCAGGATGTTGTCGATCAGCAGTTGCCTGAATATTATCGTCGCGTTGCTGCCGATCTTGAAATAGGTCACCATCATCATGCTCTCCTGCACGGTGAACAGACCGTACAGGTTGTCCGTCTGCTGGATGTAGCACGATTGCTTCTTGTACATGTTCCAGTTCTGCCTACCCTCGCTGCTGACGTACTCGACCGTGCCCGACAGCTGTCCCTGCTGGAACCCAGTCAGAATGTTCAGCAACGTCGACTTCCCGGCGCCGGATGGTCCCATGATGGCTGTCAGCTCCGCGGCCTTGAAGTTTCCGTTCAAGTCCTTGAGAATCTGCTTCTTGGGCCCGCGATATCCGGTCTGTACCTCGAACGACAGATCCTTGAATTGAATATCGGCCATCCGGGCCCGCGACATGCGCAACGCATTTGTTGCACGTCTTCGCGTCGACATGACTTACAGATTTGATTGACCCACTAAGAATATCTTCCGCGCTGCCTATCTCTGGCCGCACTTTCCTTCTGTCTCTTCACCCACGTTTATCAGCTTATCGGGAACACCGCAAAAATCCGTCCGACTGATCGCGTAGGTCGGGTGTATTATGTGTGTCTAATGCACATTGCACAATGGGCGAAGATTTATTCCCGGCTACGTATTGTTACAGTTGCATGTTCAGATAATTGAAGATAATGAACGAAATTATTAAACGCAATATAATCTAATATCTTGCACTGGAGAATTGCGTTTCTTCGATCCTTGATTGTTAATGAATGAATATGTTAATGTACATGCGAGAGGTCAACCTGCCCATAATTTTCTCCGAATTTTTGTGCTTTTTATGCATACAGAACTTTGCAGTCTTTACGACCGTTTAAATCGCGTATAATTTATTCTACTATCATATGTCGTTTCCTCGTGCGGTTGCATGCTTACTATCCTACATTTGGATTGCGTGTGGTTTTTTACACACCATCCGTTCCCGCAGAGAACTTATTCAAAACAAAGACTTCTGTTCTCCGTAATATTTCTTCAACAGTTTCCGCTAATGCTAGCGATCATTTGTGCCAATCAGGTTTCTTCGTGTTCCAATTTCCTCTTACGAGATTCTTTCCGCTTCTCGTTCACCTGCAATATAATCGTTGAATTATCATCTATGCGTCTCGGTTTGCATTACAAAGGCTGAGGGTTTTTACGACGGCATATTTGGATGGTACTTGATGCAACACAAAAACTGGTTAAGCGTGTCGTTATGCGTGACTATTAATTTATAAAGTAAGATTAGCACGAACCAGTAATTGCGCAATCGTTGCATAACAGATATTTCTGGTTTCTGGATTGAGGATCGCGTTATTTACAAAATTCCGAATTGCACGAATATCTGTCTTTACACTCTCGTTAGTTTGGTTTTACAGAAATGAATTTTATATCATTAAATTTGTTAATGTTATTATAAAAATTACTAATTTGTACAGTCAATGTCTTTTTTAATTACGACCAGTAGTTTTCCTGTTATTTTACAGGCCAACAAAAAAGAAGTAAAAAATAAAAATGACGTCATGAAAGAAAATTAACATGTACACACGATGCATGCTCAGATCGAAAAAGTAGTAATTCAGTTTGTTGCATTAAGTAAAATTAATAACAATTGAGTAGAATTAATAGTCACCTGTATTGCAAATCAAATGAAAAATAACTTTATGAATAAATTTATATCTACATATTTTTATATTCAACTTGTAATCCTTATGAGTATATTTAAATATATTCACTATAAAAAGATGATTTAAATAAAAATATGTCTGCATAGATATTTATGTTTTATATATAGCTCTGCAAATTAAAAGGAGACAATTTTCACGGAAAAGATACAAAGTTTTTAATAAGTTTTTAATGTTACACACATGTTATAAATTATAAAATCTTGCTATGTATTATATATTATATTTAATTAAATCACACGTCAGTAACAACTGTCAAATTATCAGTTATTATATCTCTTAAGAGTTATTAATTATTTATTCTATGAAGATGCAAAATAGTATCTTTAACATCATAGATACGTAATGCATAAATATATTACGGATATTCCTACATAAATAAATACGTATAATTTTCTAACGTCAGTATGACAAAAAAATGAAAGAAAATGGTTAGATAAATCTTACAATTCCCAAGCTAATAATTTTATCGTTTAAAATTTTTTCATCCGTATATGCGTGATTCAACCGATGTTGCATATTATTATAGCAGTCGTTATTGCGACGCTATTATTTGCATCTCATTAAATCTTAATGTAAATGTGAAAATTCTAGACTGCCCTACATTCTTAATCTTAAATCACGCTATTAGCATTTACACGTGTGCTTTTTTTTCTATAAATCGATTCGATTGTCATGCAAGAAATTGATACCAATTAATCTTTCTTGCACATGTCACACACATTACGTTATCTTTCTTTGCTTTCAAGTTATAAGTTACCTCATTCTCTCTAATGTTATTTATATTTCTCTATAGAGATTATGTAAGCCCATAAGGTCGACAGCACTTTTATGCTAGTAATATAACTACGCAGTGTACTACGTTTCTTACGTAATAATAACTACAATTATATAACGTAAACTACAATTTACATTGACAAGAAGCGAGTCGAGCACGAATCGAGACATTGTTTGCTTTATATCTTGTAATGTCGCACTCGTGAAGGATAAAAGAAAATGTCGTAGCAAGCAATGTAAATGATATGCAATAACGTACTAAAAAAAAAAGAAAATTGAAGTGTGGACAAAGTTGAAGTTATAAAAAAGTCGACAATTTTATTGTGATATTTCATTAAAAGAAATATATCTTTGTAGTTTTTATATATGAGATCTGGTTGTTAAATAATCGGATTATTTATAAATAGACGTTTATCAGTTTTACTATTTCAACATTTACCCCTTTCCCTGTCCACATATCGCTGCATTCGAAATCTTCCATTATTCAAAACAATGTTTGAAGTCTATTAAGCTAATATGAAGTAATTCTGTAAACATTGTTCTGATCGGTCAAATTCCAATCTAATCACAATCTCAGTCCGTACTCTGATACAGGTTTCATGTTTTGTTATTTGTTTAAACCGGAAGACAATCCTACTCGAAATTGTGCATAAAATCTCTTATCGCTCAAATGCCACTTATAATTATTTTTTATAGCAATAAATATTGTATAGTATATATCGTGTTTATTGGAATTATATAATATTATCTAGATAGAGCACTCGACTGGAGATAGATTCTCCGATAAGATCTTTTAACAACTGCTATATCTTATTTGACAGGTTCGATGCAGACTTCATTTAACCTACTTTTGATTTTTGAAAATAAAAAAAGAATCAGAAGGAAAAGATTTGTGGAAAAATAATGGATAAATTCTTCACTAAAATACCTCAGTTCATATAGCATTGTCTGTGAAGCAGATTTTGATGGAGAAACGGATAACAGATACTTGATCGGCCATCTTATTTCCTGGATTTTTTTAATTTCCAAAAGTCAAAAGTATATTGCTGAGAACATGTTTCGTGGAAACTAGCAAATAAAAAACGGCGCAGTCATTGAAAGGCCTGACAGAAATAGATTTAAGGGAGAGAGAGAGAGAGGGGGAGAGAGAGAGAGAGAGAGAGAGAGAGAAACATGGTATTTTAAATAATGAAAGAATGCGCAGCGATGTGGTCAGGTAAAGGTAAAGGTATTTTAAAAGATGTAAATGTTAAACTAGTCTGTAAACAATAAAAATCTATAGCCCAAGTTTAGTTATTTAATAGCTAGAAGAATAAAGTGTATAAATTTGTATAAATTGTTAAATTTTCTGAAGGCTTTGTTCCATTAAGTTGGGACCGACTAAACATATTTTTTGGATTAATAATGACAGCTATGAATATTAATGAAAAATCGATTCAAACATCCAATCTTTTTTATGCTTTTCTTCTCTGCATTTCTTAATCTCTTCTTAATGCAACGGAATATATTAGTTTTTTATATGTTTTGAAGTCTGAATGCGTTTTGTTTATTGCTACGTGCCATTTTGATTATTTAAAAGGTATTATTTAAATGTTAATTCAGATTAACGTGGTATATGTAATTCAATTATGTCTTTTGAATTTTTGTGTTGTTGAATATACATTACACAAGAGGAAGTCAGTTCCGGATAATTGTGACACGTGTTACACTTGTTACAAGAGAATAACATTATTCAGGTGATACTATTTCAAACGGTAAATTGCTGAATGGTGTTATTTTAGATCTAATAAAACAGTTTAGTGAAAATCAAGGCAGAATATTAATAAATGTTTCAAGAATGCCTTTCTCTCTCAATGCTAAAACTCTTGCACATTTACGTTTTATTCTTCTTATGAGTTGAATCAAGTTTATTTGCAAGGTCGACAAGTTCGATGTTTATTCCCTTTAACGTCGAAGACAATGTTACTAAGTATTTCATACATGTTCAATAGCCTTATTAAATTATATATTTGCAATTCCGTAATTGATATTGGATAAATGTTAAATTTTATACTATAAGAATGATAGCAATGGAAAATAAAATATATAAAGAAAAGAAGTGCTTGCAAGAAAAATGCAGTTAATATTTAATATTACCCATAATGAAACAAAGTAGAGTAGTAATTAGTATGCTAATATACATAAGCGATAACAGGGATATTTTTAGAATGACGTAGTTAGATTCAAGAAAGGACATCATCGCATAACAGTTAAAAATGAATTAGTATAGAATAGAAAATATATTTTTTATTTATATATTATATTTCTTTTCAGAAGATATTTTTTTCTTTTTTATATAAATCCCGACGATTGTTTTTTTTATTAATATTTACAAAAAGAATACAAAGTTATTATAGTTACTAATCATTAATAGGGAATCCCAGGAAAACTGTGACATCTTATTCTTCCTATCTAACTTTTCTATTATTAAATCTACATTTTCGTCGCAAATTCGCGATTTATTAATGACGTAAAAAAATGAGCTACTTACTGCACAACAAAGGCGTTTGTCAATATCCTTTTCCGTTTTGTCGCAATTAAAAAACTCCGTGAACTTTAACCGAAGAAAAATTTTGTAATTTTTCTAGTATCAAACACTTGAATAATTGAGATAGCTTTTTGCAATGCAGACTAAAGAGATTATTTGCTAGAATCGAACACTAGTTGTGTAGTCACGAATGAAAGACACTTCGCGTGCTTGTAGAGTCCGCGAAGCGAGTGATCTGTCAGAACGCACGATGCAATGTGTCTCGCAATGACGAGGTGGCCTCTGCACTTGACGTTACATCTATCCGTTCGTCGGCAGACTGCCCCCGCCGACATGCAGAATAATCTTCCTTATCCTCTCTCTTTGTCTCCAAAAAAACGTCTCACGGTCTTGCGAAACCAGTTCCAAATAATGAGCTCGTGTTTTTAAATTTCGATGAGGCATTAATAACTTGTTAGATCAGCAAATTTGTACATTTTCGTTGTCCTTGAATATTTTTATATTGAATATATTTTTATATTAAATATAAAATTATTTTATATTGAATATAAAATTATTTTATTTTAAGTATAAAAATATTCCTTGAATATAAAAATATTCAAGGTCGAAAAACACACGAGATGAAACTAATTAGAAGATATTCAGAGAGAAAGAATTCTTGAAAATTTTTATTATCATTTATATATCATTTTTATTCTATAAAATTATTACTCTTTCTAAATTTTTATAAAATATAAACACATTAATTATGCTATATAAAAGTATGATAAAGTGTTTGTATTATGTTATATTGATATGATAATAATAAATATTAAAATGTATTTCTTGATCAATTTTTTATAAGCTTGGATTATAAAAAGAAATTAATTAAGCAATGTATGTTAATTATGTACATGACATGCGAAGAGTACGTGCAAAAAATAAGGAAATAGTCCAGTTTTTTAGTTATTTTATTGTACAAAAAAGTTTTAAAATACAAAACATCTGTAAAAAACGGGTTATATTAGTAAGTTAGTAAGATACAATAAGGAGGAAGAAGACAAAGGGGGAAGGAAAAAGACACAAGCAGTAAATACTTAATAATACCATACTTAAAAATCGTAAATTACAAATAGTATTTACGAGATTCGAATACAATTACATCAGTTAATAACAGTTGCAATTAAAAGCAAAATGTTATCAGCATTAATGGTATATAATTAGATCTCATTTAATAAGATTTTACATAATAACCGACATTACAACTCTTACGTAACGCAATTTCAAAATTTATTGTTTATAGTGTGGTAATGTTTCTAGTTAAAATTTGGATATAAATCTCTTTTGTAGTAGCAAATTATTTTTTTAAGATTCTACACATCCTCACATAAAAAGCGTTCGATAAATTTTAATGAAGACATGAACAAATATAAGCGCAGATCGAGGAAAAAAACAGACTAATAGAATTGATTTATATTCTTGTGATACCGATTATATCGATTCATTCTAATTGGACTGACGCATATATTGGAAAAAAATATTTCTTATTCTCAAACCTTGCTCTTATAGCCTGTGCTTTCATTATATCGGCAGGGAAAAACGATATAGAAATAATCATTTTTATCTCTAATACAATTCCGTTCAAGCATTAGTTTTTTAAATGAGGGCATAAGTTGCTCTCATAATTTTATTAACCTGATCTTTTTTATCTCTAATACAATTCCATTCAAGCATTAGTTTTTAAATGAGGGCATAAATTGCCCTCATAATTTTATTAACCTAATGTATCTAGCGCTCTTAGTTACGCATAAATTTTGGAGCAATGCACGCTGAACGCTATTTAACGATTTTTAGTGAAAAATTTCGCAACAAGTGCATAGTATGTAAATAATAATTTCGCAGATTTTTCTCTATTTAAAATACTTATTTAATAAAAGAAAATTTTTTGTGATACTTATCTTTGAAGCTCAATAAATTTTAAAGCATGAAAATCAATAAATAGTAAAATAGTATCTATAATAATATTTATAATAATAAAATCATTTTACTGCGGATATTCTGCATAAATGAAATAAAAAATTTAACGATGGTATTTTATGATTGAGTAATTGCAAAATTATATAATCATATACAATAAAGAATATGTAATTATAAAGAATGACATTTCTTTTTGCGAACCATTTTTCACGTTTTCTTGCATTATAGTCATATAGAAGCATAATTACACAGGAATGAAAATCTTCCATGTAGTGAACGTATATTTTTAACAAAAAAAAATATTCTGAAATATTATGATAAAATTGATTAATGGTCTTTAGATTAAAGTTTCTGGGAATAATAAAATTATTGTCTGTGTTTAATCTCAAATGAAAAATATTTTGACCTCATTTTGACCTACTTTAACAATTATAAAATTATCTAAATCTACACTGAAGAAATAATTTTGTCATGATGCTATACTTTTTTCATCTTATCAGTCTCTCGCGATTATAACGATAAACGATAAAGATGTCGATGAAGGTTGCTATTAAAATTATATCTATTGTGTTAATGAATGATTATTTACTATTATAGCAATATTATGTTAATTTATTTAGTAAACAACGACAAAAATTGTATATAATATTGCAATAATTAAATTGATACAAAAATTGATTACTTGCGATGATGCATCTCCATCTAGCACCTACAATCTGAACTTGTTGATTTCCATAGTGTCCCAAGGTATGTACATTGGCCAGTTAGATCCCCTGCTGCAAGTGAAATTAACTGTCGGTTATAATTTTTAACACTGATTAAATAATTTTGCAATTTGAATACAGAAATATCTATCTATAATTTTTCTAATTGATAATTTTCTAGATATATAATTTGTGTTAAACACAATGTAATTATGGTTTTTTATTACAATTTTTCTTTCGGGTTTCATTAACAAGTTTTTAAAATAAGAAACTTATTAGCATAATAAAAGAATATTTCATAATTTCTTATTTATCTCAATATTAATATCTTATATTCGAACGACGTGTGACATTTTGCAATAGTTTTATATACATTCTGTTTTTATCAAATACAAATTATATAAATATAAATATAAGTATATAATATCTAAAAATAAGTTAATTATTTTATAAAATATTTGTTAATGTACTTATATGCACACTATTGCACAAAGTCTATTTAAAATTTTTGTAGAAATGACTTAAAATAAAAGTAAAAGTTTGTTGCGAATTTAGGCAGATTGAATATATACGCCTGCAAATTAATTAATTTATCTATATCAAGAGGCTTAATAGAATTAATTATCCATATTTCTTTTCTCAAATACATAATGTGTGATACTGATATAGATATTTTTAGATTATGATACGCATCAAGATAAATATTTTCTAGCACAGTTTACAGGTATAACTAGGCAATAAGGAACGCAAACATTTTTCAAAGATTTATGAAGCCAAATCTATTGATCTCACCCCATTTTTTTCTTCTCACCGGGGTGAACCGCCCTTCGTCCCTCGCTGAGACGAATAGAGATAGAATTAAAGATGGCTGATACTTTTTCCATTGTTTTACCCCCTGTAGCTACTCCCCCTTCACTGCTTTTCTTTCGGAGGGTGGACTGCGTTGGTGGGGCGAAAAATGGCCGGGAATATTTTCAACGGAGACCGAAGAAAGGGGCGGTGACCGTTGTTACCGAAGAATCTCACCAATGTCGTCCAACATGTCGGATATCTCTGAAAAGACGATTTTAACTGATATTTGAAAATGTCACTTGAAAAAGTAATTACGATCTCAATTCTGATATTATTATTGATATTTAGATTTAATATTATATAACGAAAATGACTCGAGTAGGCGAGACATTAGACATTAATTGTGAAGATAAAGAATACGATACAACTTAAAAGTTTATATTGAAAGGCAATTTATAATCATGCATCTCATACATAAAAATATCCTTATTCATTGCCGTGTTTAAATGATTTTTTTTAAATTCTTCCATATTGATCGAAGCGTGTTGAACAAACAGCGTAGGTATATTCTACAGCGTATATTCTTAGTTCAAGTTGGAGAAAATCGCCCTTGAGTTTTTGCTTTTATTGAAACAGCCGAAACCAGAAGTAGCATGCCAAAAGGAGAGAAAAAGGAAGTAAGAAAAGGTAGTGGAGGGGAGAAAAGTGAGAGGTGGATCGGGCGAGTAAAGGGGAAGTTTGTGGATGAAAAAGGAAAGGTAAACGCGAGTGAGACGAGAAGGGGGATGAGGCCAGTAATGCGAAAGGTATGCAAGAAATCGCGACTCGTCTCTGTATTTTCTCATTTTCTGCGCGGATCTTTTTCTACCTTTTTGCGTGGAAGTTGAATACAAAAACTTGCAGTAGTTCCGCCGACTTGTAAATGAAAACGACTGTGAATGTAGAAGAAAAATATTGATTGGCTATGTTTCTCCTTTCGGATTTTTTTCAAAAGTTTTTATTCAGCATTGGTTTTTCTTAATTTTACCGAAAGAACGAAGGATTTTTTTTTGTCAGCAGTGTAAAAGTTTCAAGTGACATTTATGTTAAACATAAAGATTTTTGGAATTTATATTAAATATAAAAAGATGTGAAATGTATTTGAGTTTCGCGAATATAGTGAATTTGATGTAAATGTCTTTACATTTCTATTTCTAATATTTTACGGAAAAATAATTCCATAATAATTTCTAAATACATTTCGTCGTTTAATCATAGATATAATTAACAATCTATTTGCTTGCATAAATTTTTGTAATAGTATGAAATAGAATTTTTTAGTTTTTGTTCGTTATTAAATTATAAAGAGTTTAAGCGTAAGAAAGATTCACAATTTGCAATTAATTGCATACGATTTACTTAATCGCTTTGATGACCCAAAAAATTGTATAATTTTCTGATTACTTTCATTTAATAATTCTGTTTTATTAACATGACACGATTAGTGTTTCTCGGGTCACGTATATCGCTCGGTCGTTATTAATTATATATTTTCGTTGTGGACGGAAAATAAATCAATGATTGATTAATCGAGTGGTTATATTTCATTAACTAGCAAAGTATAAAAATAATATAAGTAAGATGACAGGGAGAGGGAAACCGGCAGATAAGTAAATGTATGTATATGCATATGTATATATTTTAATCTTTACATCAGCGAGCAACTAAGAATATAATTAAGGAATACGCGACAATAAAAAATATAACACAACAAAATTAAAACTAAAACAAAACAAAAATTGAAAAAATGGAACTATAAACATAAACACGATTTCGCAAAAATTGAAAAAAAAGGACACTATAAACATAAACACTATTTCGCAAAACTGTTGTAGATAACGATTGCCGCAATGTTAACATTGAAATGTTTTTTCGAAACATATTTTACGATAAACATATTTTGCGAATCAAAATGATAAGAATATGATACGAGAAAAAGAATATATACTTTGGCAGACATCTACAAGATATCGTTTGGGGTTAACGCAGGTCACCCGAATTTGGATAATTTGATGATCGTGTTAATGAGACGAAATCGCGCGATTACGCGAAACGAGCCGAAGGCTTTCCGAGCGCGCGGCTGGAATTTAATTAATTCGCGCATCAAGTCGCTCGATCGCACGATCCGCGATCGAGGGGGATATTAAATTACGGTTGCGGGTAAACGCGCGTACTACGTACACGTGACATGACGCAAATACGAAACGCTACGTCTGGGATCAGCTGGCGAGCATGATTTTCCGGCAGGCGTGAGCGCGCGGCCCGGTCGTACCCGATCATAAACTCCGCGTTTACATCTGAATTATTCGGCTCTGTCGCAAGACGGTATTCAGCTTAAGCTGAAATCGACTGAACGGACTAGTCGTGACAATAATGGCACGATAAACACACGTTGGTAATGCTGCGTGTGACGCATCATATTTGAATATAAATGAAAAAAATATGATAATCACATCAGCAGATACATATCATTTCGACTTAAATTGGATGTTAATGGCAGATTTACGATTACATTAGACATTCGCAAACTAGTTGAAAAAGTTATGTAAGTTAGATGAAACGAATTAAATTTCGATATTTAAATTCTGTATGTTTATTAATTTGACACGTTTCACAAGATTCGCCGGCCTCGCTCTTTCGTTCTCTCTCACGGAAGTTAATAATTCCCGAGCTCACGTCCGTCGGATTAAGACCTCGATGTTTGTGTAATCGTTTGATGGTTGCACATTGCGGACGTGGCATTGATTACACACACTGCACAAGTTACTTTTTCTGCCTTGGTGAGTGATTAAACCGACGTTTTTGAAGGACACTCGGCCGCAGACTGAATCTGTTCGCGGAAACACGTCAAGATTCCACACAATGTTTCGAAAGTGACCGTGGCGGACGCCGGCAGACCCGTTTGACCGGTATGCAAATCTTACTTGACCAAAACTCGTTCGGAAAAAGGTTCTATTCCCTCCGAGGGTCGACAGATCGCGCAGCTGCTCGCGGAGGATCCCTTTGTTCCGCGCAATAGAGAGCGGTCGCTTTCTGCGCGCCTTTCCCCCCTTTATATTTAAGATACATTGGACGCCTTTAGATTACGTAATAATCTGACTACTTTCGTTTATTAATTCTGTTTTATTAACGTGACACGATCGGTGTTTCTCCGGTCACGTATATCGCTCGGCGTCGGCCGTTATTAATTATGCATTCTCGTTGTGGACGTATTGTGCCGTGATGTAATAGCGCGTTTCGGAGATAATATGCGGCAGATAAATATTATATATCGATTGGATCGCACGGCGAGACTTTAAATACCTCCGCGGTATGCGTAGGATCGTTAAAATCGCGTGTGAGATGAACAGAATATGACAATTTAATAGCTCGATTATTATCCGCTGATCCCTTTATAATGATTGAGAATATAATTCTAGAAATTGGATTCTTTACCTCGCGAACTATAAATGCGAGAGAGAGAGAGGGACTCAATTTCAAAGATAAGGATGGGGCGCAACGCGAAACTCTGCGTGCGAGCGCTATAGATCGAAATAGTTTTTCAATTTTCACGGACGATTGGTCACCCTCCGATCGCAATTTTCCCGTCGCTTAGCTTTTCGATTATCCGCCGATCGTCTGCACAGTGATGGAAGCATACCGTGGGATTGTAAAGAGGAGAAAAAGTCTATTGTTCCTCCGCCCGCATTAATTAAGAGACATTTGCATTCCGCGGCGCTATAATGAATTACTCGATACCATTACAATTCGTATAACAAGCTACCGCACGTATCATTGCAATAGGCCGGTTTCGGCCGGTTTGAAATTAATGGTATTGATTTACAACATTATGCTAAAACGAGGTTCAGCTTTTGATTTACGTCGTTTAATACGACAGGTGTTTATTATCATAATTCAATTATCTTGAAAAAATCTGCGAGAGATATTGAATATTGAAATGAGAGAATATATTGAAATCGGAGTAAAAAAAGGACTGTAATTTTTTCATTCTCTCCTCTCTTTAGGTAATTATATTAAATAATTATGGTAAAGGTAATAAAGTCTGCGTATTAATCAATTCTTTGTGACATTTACAGCAATTACTATTTATCGGAGCTTCGACAATACCTGTCATTGACTCGACGCAATTATAACGCCAATGATTAATCGATTACTCTAGAAAAAGAAACAGATTATAAATCTCCCGCTATTCCACGTTTGCGAAACGGAGGGACGGGCGAAGATCTCGTCCTTTTGATAATGTCTTGAAAGGGACAATAGTCGGCTGGATAAATTATGACGTCATAAGGCAAGGCAGAGGGCAAAAACAAAAGATGGCGATGCGGCGTCACTGGGAAAATAATAAAGACTTTTTGATTGTACCATAAATTTAAGAATCTTTGTTTTTACGTCCTTTCCGGACGCGATAAATTTTCCATTGGTTACGTTTTTATTCGTTTATTTTTATTCGTTCTTTTCACAGCCTTTTTTGCGATCATTAATTTGAAAATTAACCGAGCATAAATAAAGATCTTAGCAAAAAAATATATGCCAAGCTCAATTAACGTGAATGGAGAATGAATCAGATTAAACGAGAAACATTGTTACTTAGAAATTACAGTATAAATTTACATTATAAATTCATACAGTTTGAATTTATGAATTCACTGTCGAAAAATTTTTATTGAAGTGCCTTTTTGATAGAAGCACGGTGAATTTCAAGCAAACGTCACTGCGGGCGCAGGAATAAAATATTTCTCAGATGTCCGATAATTTCTTACCCCAGAGGTTACTGGGGCAAAAGGGCGAGAGGGGTCGATGCAGAGGGGACGAAGGCGGAAGAGAAAGGGTTGAAAATTGGACTATCGTGAAACAGGTTTTGCGGCTCGGGCACCCGGAAGCCCTTTCGGTCAGTACTGTTTTTTTTTTTGTTACGAATTTCTAATCAGCGGTCCTTTCAGAGATCGCACAAAGCGGCCTGCGCCCTTACTCTCGCATAGTTTAAAAGAAGCGTGGCTTAGAAAATCCCAATTCTTCCATACGATAAATGTGTTACATTATTGGAGTGTAAATGTAGCGAGAGGAAATTATGCAAATATATTCTTTTAATATCCTCATGCACATTTCGACATAATGCACGAGCAAATTTTTTCAAAGCGTTTAAGCAATCCCGAAAGAATTCAAATAAAGTCTATTTGAAGTCTCGTAAGTCAATTTTGGTGTAAACAAATATTGTGAATATTTAATTATATGTATATGTATATGTAGGAGGATAAGTATCGATAATGTATTATTTTACAACGAAATAATTGAGCAACGTCCTCGAGGAAATATTTTTAATTAAGCGGTCGCTAGCGCGCTTCGACTCTCCTAGCTCTCCAGACTCTTACGAGATAACTACCCTCGCGGGTGGACGTAGATCGCTACTAAAAAGTCGGCAGGTTTTAAGCATCGTACGGTACTTTTACGTCCTTCTAAAAAGTGCGAACGATAAAGAGCGGCTCCGGAGGGCAGCCTCGTAAAGTCGCTGGAGAGTACGGATACAACGCAGGGGTGGGTAGGTTTAGGATCGGTCCAGTCGTAAAAAGGCAGGGCGGAAAAGACCAAGAATATCTTCCGAAAATCCTTAGTCGCCGGGAAAACGACGCAACTTTATATTATCTAACCATTTGAAGTAAAAAAAAAATGCGTCGAGAAAATTCTCAAGATAGTGCAGTGTTGAATTTTCGATGGAATTATATTTTATTCAAGGAAAACATTTTTACTAGAAATTGATTTTACTCAAAATTTTACTACCATTTTGTCGCGTAAAACTTTATAATAGATCTCGTTAATTATGACGTATTATAATTTTTATTCTTTTAATATATGAGAATATATGAATCTTCAACTCTTTACGAATATACGTTTATAAGTTATTACATTGACATTGAGTTATTGTTGTTACATTGACGGTACACGGAAAAAATAAGTTCATTAAATTTTATCTGACAATCATTCATTTTTGGATTGGGCATAATTTCTAAACAGTTTTTTGTAGAAAAATCCTAGACATCTTGAAAATACTGAAAAGTAGTCATAGAATTATTAAAATTCTATACAAGAATAACAATCTGAAAATGGCCTTATCCAAAAGTCGTTAACTAGTTACATAAAATTTAATGAACTTATTTTTTCCGTGTATATTTATAAATTACATTATCTTAAATATTTGTAACATCGACGTGATAAATAACGCCGTTGTTTTGTATTGGAGATTTAATGAACACCCCGACGTATCGTCTCTCTCGGCCGAGATAGCTAAGTATCTAAATACAGTATTATATATCTGCCGCCTCCCCTCTGTTCATCCCCTTGCGATCTCCGCCGCTGTGAGCTGCGAGAGCAAACAAACCCCTAAAAATAATCGCGAGCTTCCCCACTACACCGGGTCGACCCCCACCCGTCGATCTTTCGCTTCTTTCTGAGCTTTTTGTTCCTTCCGCCCTGAGAGAAGACGAAGTCGGAGGTGGAGGTGACCCACCTCTTCGAGCAGCTCGAGGGAAGAAAGACTGCGGGTGCCGCATCGGGGGTGCGGACGAGGGAAGGAAGAGGGGTGGCGGCGAGGCGAGTTGGAAAAGCGGGAAGAAAGAGCGAGGGACGACCACCTTCGCCTCTCTCCAGTATTTCAGATAAGAATAAAGTAAACGGCGAATGGTGTTGCCGGAGGGGTGGCTGCTGCAGCGCAGGGGGATCAGCGGGGGAGACGGAACCAGGGTGAGC
>VBVQ01001920.1:0-25609 GCA_011636635.1 Tetramorium simillimum | reverse complement strand
CCCCGTCTCTCTCTCTCTCTCTCTCTCACTCTCTCTTTTTCTCTCTCGGCCGGCATTCTCATTAAGTCAATGCAACGCGATGCAATGCGGACTCGCGGCCGCCGGTGTAGGTGCGTGCGTGCATGCATGCATCGACGCGTTGGCGCCACCGTGATGTCGACTTCTTCCTCTTCTTCTTGTTTCGTGAATTCCGAGGAATTGCGAGTTGATTGGTAGAGGTAAGAGAAGGTGCGCGTGGAACTTTCTATTAAGTCGATTGACAGAATCTTCAAACGATCGTACGTCGCGAGGGAAGATAGAACCGGGGATTTTATCTCGAATGCAGCATACGATGAGAAAAATGAAACGTCGATAGTATCTACCACTTTCGATTTAAGATTGCTAGATTGCTACGCTTGGATCCTCAATCAAACTTGTAACATGTTTTCTTCGATGTAAGGCAAGAAAAAAAAATTCCATGTTTCATGATATCGCTAAAAGAAAGATACGTCTTACAAAAATAAGAAGAAAAGAATCTCCGATTGTGTATGTGTGATTCTAGCGTGCGATTCACTGAACATCTTTCATAAGTATCTCGATATTTGTACATATTTATGATATTTTCGAAATTATCAATCTTAGGATGCGGGAATCAGAATAAAACTCAATTACTCGCTGACGAAAGACACTTTATTGAAGTCCCGCATACCTGCTTATCCAATTATTTACGAAGGACTGACTTATTTGCTTACTTCTGCATTTACAACGACATTAGCGCAGCTTTCTCTCTACGACCTATGTTATTAACAAACTTATGATGAGAAATAGTAATTTTAGGATATTACGATAAGATAAAACAGCGAAAGTTCAATCGCAGAATGCGTTAATCAGCAATGTAATTACAGGCAAATGGGCGGTTGTCAAGTACGATATTGAAATAAAATCTATTATGCTCAGTATATCGCGCACGAAACAAGACTGTGCATTGCATAAGGGAAAACGGTTCTATATGGTGCCAGAGTTCGCGGCGGGAATCATCATTATCTCTCATCTAACGGCAGCACACGTAATAAAGAATCCGCAGTTCCAATATCTATTACGCCGACCGTAAATTTTGCGGGAACACCGCTAAGCGGGGAATCGTATTTCCAGCCGATCGCACCTTCAGCTTTCCCGCTGGTCCTATTTTTCCCGGTGACATGTAATTTATACTTAATAGCGGTCCGAACCGTCGGTATTTTTACCGTGCGGCTCATATTTTCCGCCGCCGTAATTCGAATTCCCTCGCGAAAATCGGTTGCCAACGCGAACATATATAAAAAAAAAACGTATCGTGATACATCTTATCTCGTAATTAGAAAAAGCGCTGGCTCCGGCAACATTCGCGCCCAATAATCCCCGGCTGCGATTCATCCCGGATTTATCATCGCCAGTTCAGTGAAAATGGAACTCCACCGCGTGTCGGCGTGGCATAATAGCCACGTATGGTGCGCGGAATTTGCGCATGAATTTCATACACCTGCGAAATACGGTCGCGAAAGGAGTTACGGAAGAATTCGTGAAAATAGACAAAGTTTAAAAGCGAACTCAGTTCGACGACAATGTGGGATCTGGCAAGAAAGAGAGAATTATGGAAAAACTTGAGGACGGTAAGTTTAAGTTCCAACCTACTGTCCGCGGATGGAGTTAAAATTTAAACTTGCACAAGTTCTGACGCGGTATACACTTCCTTTCTCTCAAACAACCATATCCATACATGGAAAGCCAGTTGATTGTATTTACCATATAACTTAAATTTAAATGTACTTTTAGAAGCAAAAAAAGAAAGATATTTGCTTGCGTTTAAATTATTCTAGCCTGACTATAATATATAAAGCCGGGTACTCACTACACTGTGTAACATGCAACACAACAGTTGCTGCAACCAGTGAGTACGTCTTGGTTCGTCTTGAACTCTATTGTTCATTAGAAAAATATGGTTGCAGCAACTGTTGCGTTGCATGTTACACAGTGTAGTGAGTACCCGGCTTAGGATGTACCTCTAATTTAATATAAACGTGCAAATTGATTTATCCATTTTGGCTTTCAATTCGATTAAACATTCTCGTACGATGTGAAAATACTCGCGCCATTCCTTGCCGCACGCTCGCGTATTCTCGTCGCATTTGAAATCACGCATTTGTATACAAGGGTATCGGTGTTTCTCCCGACGGCCGAGGACCCGACCGAGATAGAGTCGCGCGCCGAGCTAAAAATACATGTCGCGTGGACTCTAATTTCGTCGGGCGCCGTAGACACCACGCGGTCCACGGGTCTATTTCCTGCCGGCTGCGTCGGGTCGGCTTCTAGGAGTAGGTACGCGGGACTTCTTGGCCGGGACCGCGACGCGTCGGGAGAGGAGACGCCGGGTGAAATGCCACGGACGTAACGGACTAGTAAATCCGACTCGTCTAAGTCTCTCGGCGCTTGTGCTTCACGCTTCGCGATCTAGACGGAGCGCGAGAGATCGCTGTAGCGACTGCTCCGATCGACAGAGAGAGAGAGAGACAGACGGAAGGGTAAGGTATACATTCGTGGCTAGAAACTAATTGCCTGGCAGTGCAACGCTCGACAATGCGTCCGCGTGTCGTCACTGCCATCGCCGTCGCGTTAGGCTCGTTTTAATTTCCTAAAGACGGACGAGGAGGTCAGGGAAAAGAGAAAGGACGGGGAAGAGGGAAAGCGCGGCCGCGTGGTAGACCACGTGGAATGCAAAATAGAGCCACAAATCCGCCGGCATCAAAGGCGAGGGAGAACGGACCCGTCTCGGCATTTCTCGGGCTTGCGGGGCCGTTCGCACAGAGCGCGCGAGTACGCCTTTTGTCGGCGTAGATGCTAAATCGAAGATCCGCTGCAGTCTAATTAATTGCGTAACGCCCCGAGGATCGAACGGTCGACGCCCGAGGGAGGTGCAAAGAAGAAGGTGCGGTGCGATCGCGTGCCAGCTTTTAGAAAGGAAGGAAGGGAACATTATGGATAAAATAACACCGCGGTTATAAAATTATCTCGTAAATAAGTTCTGTTATGCAAAGTAATGTCAAGGACACTTAGCGTTTATCCAGCATTATCTTTTCGATTTTTCTAATAAAGAATTTAAAAAATGTATAAACAATTTAATAAAATTTATCGCTAACATCTGTTCAATGAAAATATGTATATCAATAAATCGTCGAACTTTTAAGATATATATTCATTATAATTCTACATATTTGCAAAATTGTAATATAGATATTAATATATTAACAGAATTTTAATTTGTAATAAATATATATTGACGATAATAAACATGTATAAAGGTGCATCAAAATGGAGTACAATTTAATTTATAGAAACTGAATGATTTAAATTGCTATTTAATATATATTTGCATGTCTTTGTATTGACTTTAAATTAACTGTCATTTTTCGGACGAATTTAATACACATACAGTCGCTTGGTCAATTGAAATCATTATTATTGCGCTAAGTTGTTGAAAGCTTATGAATTGCCTCATAGATTGCGTAGAAAAATTACCCTACCACAAACCATTCTCTTTACAGCCATCGAGCAAATGTCTAATTAAAAGGCCCGGTACTCGTGCCAAAGTCACCGCGCCCATGTTCGCCGAACGTCTACCAGTTAGTCACGCCTCTCGATCATCGGGTGAATTTATCAAACCGGACGGAAAGACGGAGGAATGCGAAAAAGGAAGAGCCGCCCCGGAACACATCGTAGTCCAGACTGCGCTGCACAGAGCCTCACCGAAAGCCAGCGACAGAGAAATTAACGCCGAAAATAGAATCTAATGCGACGCGATGATTACGAGCTGACTTAGCAATGCTGCTGTCGCATTTTACACCACGACATATAATCCTTGAAATACGTTTGCACGGAATAGTACTTACTCTGGCATTAAATATTTATAACCGCGAGAGATTTGTATTAAAAAATATTTATTTAAAAAAAGAATATCGCCTCAAGTATTAATAAATATTTCTAATTGATTATAATATATGACATGATGTAACGCGATATATGATTAATATGATTAAAAGGCATTTTATCGTGAAGATCATGGAGAAGATATTGAAGAGAAAGGATCATTGTATACTACACGAGTGCACGGAGCCACCTCTTCGCAATAAGTTTACTCGACGCAATCTGTCTCCTTAGTTTAAGTCCCTCAATTTAAGCGAATTTCTTCAGCTCGTGGCGCAGTTAAAAGATGAACGCGCAGGAAGATGTCATTTGTTAACGTCCAGATGGAGCGGAGAGACGATCTCGACTGGCGCGTCTCGGGAACAAATGCCATGCTCAAGTGGTCGAGTACATCTCCGGGTCCAGGACGAGCCAAGACAATTTCTTTAACAACGAGTGGCGGGAGGAGGTTTCTTAGCGCCTTCGGGCACTCATTGTCGGTCCTTAAGAAGCCCACGAGTGCCGAAGGTTGACCTCACCGACCCCTGGCGTCTAGCTTGAGGATGTACTCGTCTCGTAATTTGATTCATCTCATACAGCCCGAACGCATGTATTCGCTCCAAGTACATTATAAATTTTCAAAAAAGTAATCTACTTAGGGCTACTATCAATATCTATTCTTAAAAATATTTTTTATACAATATAATTATTATAGACGCAATTATAGAGTTTTTATAAAGCGTATTTGAACGGCAAAGTATATTTAAAAATATGTCCAACAAAAACGATACATTATAGAATGTTATTTAAGCAGATAAAACAAGTAATGAAATTAATTAATTCCTGGCACACTAATCTTTTTCATAACAGAAGCTTATCATCTCCGAATCCATGATGAGCTCATTTGCATGCATTTTACAGAGGAGAGAGTGCACTCGAGGCATAGTTTCTTAATGGAAGTGCGGTCTCGTAACAGCTGGGGGATGAATAGAAACGTGATAGTAATTAATGCACATACGACCTGATTATTATGTTGGATGCATCAGCGTGGGTTAATGGATCCTTATATCATCTCTTAGATAGGCTACGGTGCTGGCATGACCTACTGTACACCGCGCACTATGCAATATGCGTTCCTAAAATATTAAATATCTTTTTTTTTTTTTCAAGAAGAAACCTTTTTTTCAAAGTTAACGTTTCACGTTTCGGAACAATAGCCTCGGCGACTTCGTAAAAATAATAGAGTAAGAATGTTTGCACAATTATTCGCGGGAGATTGAAAGACTTTTTCTTTCACGTCGAGAAAGCAGAACACGGGACCTTTGATGGCGCGATAAAAAAATTCAGTTGCGACGTTTAAATTGCGCTTTAAAGTCGGCTCTCGTGCTGCGCCGTTGTACGTCTCCGTTCTGCCGGGAATCACGACGGTGTTTTATTTGCTTCTCGCTGGATCCGTGCCAATACGCCAATAAAATTGCTCTTTTCTACGAGCCGACAACGTCTTTCCCTCTGCGGCTTCCGCGCGACCATCTCAATCTCGAAAGTCTGCTTTTATCGTCAGTTCAGAAAGCGATGCACTTTCAGGGCTTGCTTTAACCTTATACTGTGGCATTTTTATGCCTCGCGACAGAATTATTAGAATCATATCGTAAATCTGGCTGCAGGAAGTATACGTTTATTCTTATAGCTCGCGGAATTACCCGGTCAACTCGGCGTGCGTACGAAAAGAGACATTAAGCAACGCGCACGAAACCCTTTATTTCCTCCTCGCAATGTTTCTCCGATGAAATCTCATTTAGTTATTTTTTGCGAGAGAGTTTCCCATTTAAAATTTTAGAAACGCCTCCTTCCACCATTGATCGAATTGACGTTAATTTATGAACACGAGAAGTCCCCTATAAAGTCCTCCAAGCATTCGATGCTTCGAATGATGCATTGTAATAATATAACTGTGCCGGCGAGCCTTATCACCATACGATGTATTAACTCAATTGATCAAGGCAGATTTTACTGTCAGATAAATCACACCGATGAACTTTGCGCGTACGATTTATAGCGGCCACGCGGGTTTCTTCCCCGCGTTCGTTTTCGCGGCGCGTACGACGCGACGCCGCGGCTTCATGACGCGAGTTTCTGCAGAAGTCCTATATATCACGTCGCTCTCTCTCTCTCGTCGGACACCTCGACACCGCGGCTGCCGCGCCTCATGTCCAATATCTTATCGAATATTACTTACGGACGCGTGTACAGATCGAAACTTGAGGGAGTTTAATCCGGCCGGCGCTATTCGGACGGGACGCGCGGAAACGGGGCGCCGGGACGCCGGATATAAATTAGACGAACTCCGCAGCCGGTTGACTCCGCCCTTTCCGCATCCGAGTGCCAAGTTAGTCGAATTTTCCGCGATTCTTCCACCGGGGAATTTGAACTTGGTCCCTCGGCGCTATTTGCCGTCTCTACTCGAGATTTACTATGGCGCGCGGCCGCATAAAGGCCGCCGCCGCCGCCGCCGCCACCGCCGCGCCCCAATCTCAAATGCTACGTCCGTGGAAATCGAAAGGCGGATCCAAATCGGTCCGCGCGGAGCCGGCTAATCGCTCGTACGATGTAAAGAGTTCCATGTGAGCTGTATAACGTATCACTTGCTTTTTCTATTCTCGTTACCGTTTGTCAATTATACCGTTATATCTCTCCTCTATCTTTGTTAATTGTTCTCCGCATTATCCGTATTTCCTCTGTTCTTGTGGGACGCTTGTGCCTCAGATTTCAATTAAGGATATCGTTATAATCGTCACACTCGTTACTTTTCTTTTCTCTCATGGAAAATTATCATTATTATTACTAATTGCATTTCATAATGAATGTCTTTCCTAGTTTCATTTGCACATTCATGCCCCGCTTATTAAATCGTTTCTTCCACTGAGAAGAAATAATCTATAAACATCCTCTCGTAAATTATTATGAACCGGAAAGAATTGCTAGTGAAAATGTTAAAATATTCAGACACATCGCACATTTAGAATACTCTAAAAAAAATCTAAATTATTTCAATTATCTGGAAAGGAATGTATTTTTAATGAATTAAATAATGTCGTTTGTGCGCTCCGATCCTGACATCGATTTTATGGAACAAGTTCCGGGTGAGCATTGCGGAATACGAATCCTAGTCGCGGTGCTATTAGGCACGCATAGTTAGCATTGTATGTAATGACACACCTCTTGCAACGGAGGATGCTGTTCGCCTCGTTTAGTTGCCCAAAGGTCGATCGTGTTCGCATCGGAGATTAGTCCCGTGGCAATTGTGTTGATGTATGTGAATGATTCTCCAAATGATATATATCGAAATATTTCTAATTTTACTTATTTTTAATTTTCCACAATTCTTGAACCGGAAAAACAGGACATTTTTTTACTTATATTTATCAATGTATCTACATATATTAACATGCTCATTCGGTTCTTTTTCAAAATTTTTATGCATTTGTGGTGTTAATAATTCGTGAAAATTGTTATCACACTCCTTATATTGCGCGATAGGATCGTGCAAATAACTCCAATTATCTCAACTAGAAACGTACGTGAGACTCTACTTAGCGATATCTAAAATACCCGGATTACCTCCCATAAATGCGGCGACCTGGTGCGAGTACAACGAATAGCCTAAGGTTTAAAATGCGCCATGCGAGCCGGCAAGGTACGGCGATGCCATTGTTGGCCGCATGAGACTCGCCGGCACGAAATGTTATTTACCGCGATTACAAAACACGCAGTTCTTGCCATTGCCAGACTTTACATAAATCGAGAGCGATCTTTCTCTTTTTCTCGCAAGAGAAAAAATGTTCGTCCAAATTAATTATTTAAAGTTGATTCCGATAAAATTTGTTAATCTTAAACCTCTTGTTATAAATATCTATAATTTAAAAAAAATAAATAAAAAATAAATTTAATTTACACGAGAAAAATTAGTATCCGTCATAAATACGCTTAATTATTTTATATATAAATTTTGATAGATATTACTGTAAGTAACTGCTTCGTACAATTCCTTGTCGAAATTCCAAGGACTTGACAAAAAATTAACATTCCTGTATAAGATGTTTCGTGGACCGAATCGACACTTTCCTCTCAGCCTTAAAAGTCCAGATGCATTCCACGGGCGCGCAGTTAATACCATCTTTCCCTTAATATCCTCGCGTTGACGCCATTAGCGCGCCTCTTAAGCCTCGCGCGCATTCATTGCGACGCGCGTCCGGTCGAAACTCGCGAATAAAAAGTGAAGTACAAACATACCACGACGAAGATCGAAAGCGAGGAGCAGCAACAACGAGCGGCGCAGGCACAAAGAAGCGACGAAAGCGAAAACGCGCGCGAACGAGTTCTCGCTCTCGCACGCTGTCGAGGAGAGCTGCGGGAGGACCTGGGAAGTGGTCCGACTGCGAAAGGCACCCAGGGAGAGCCGAAGAAACTTCACTTCTCAACGTGACAAGTCGAAGAAAATGAGCGCATTATTTACTTAATGGATGTGCACGGGTAATCGTTTATCTCGCTGCAAAAAAACCTTCCTGAAAACGGCTGACCAGATACGAGGAACCCGTTGCTCCTCAACTTCGTCGAAGAAATTTTACGCTGTTCACGTAATAATTACATTTACTTCTATACAAGTGTGTTATACGGTCTCTTCGCGACAAGAATGACGTTCGACACATTCGCAAGATTCGAATGTGAGATTTCACGAAACCGGCACAGAAATCCCGATGCAAAGTCTGTGTAGTGGTCACTGAAATACGTGACGAACGTACATGACACTTCATAATGGTTTTGCGCGTTAGGAAGAAAACTACACCTGCCAACCACGATGAACCTTAAGCAGCTGGTCCAATGTGTTCTCTGGGCGACGCAGTAATAAATGTAGGGGAATTACCTGATTACGTCGCCCGGGGAGTCATGGACGGAGTTGAAGAAAGGGCCGAAAAAGATGGCCGACTTTGGAGGAAGATCTCGAGATCTCAGCAGCAAGAGCGATTGATCGCTTCGGGAGGCAACCGATATTTTTATGTGGCATAGCCGTGCCGTAAGAAAGATTTACGTAGAGGAAACCTTAGTGGAGGGCTGAGATATGTGCCGTTTATGCTGATGCACCTCGTGCACGTATTACATGCGTGTTCGTGATATGTTACTGTGATTTGTACAAATAGTTATAATATATTTTGCGAAAAGAACGCCATTACATGATGCGCTTTTCTCAATAAATTAATTATGTTAATTAATTTAATTACCAAAATTTATAATACAGAAATATAATACGACATAATGGTCTTAAACATTATTTATAAAAGAGTCTACTTTTCTTTTCATTAATATTCAATATTTGCAAATTATTTATTACTATTTATTTGTATACACAAATTTTATTTTTATATAATTATCATCATGTAGCATTTATATTACTTTTTGATGTGTTAGATCATATTTATTTCAGACAAGTCACTTTATTTCGGAAATTTATAGCTTAATAATCTAAAGCACAATATTGTCGGTCATGAATTAAAGAACAAAATGTATTCACATTTCTTTTTACGCCATTGAGCAGTGACGGCAATATACGAGCACGGGACGAGTTTCTCGCGGACAGATATATCTGCAAGGCTAGAGAACGATGGGGGATAGTACACGGTGCGCGTGCGATAAGTTTTCGACCTGACGATCGGCTGGTTATCTTAACGGCGCGAATATACAACGAGGCGTCCTTCGCTTCTCGGCTCGCTCCTCCTCGTACGAGAGTTAAACGACCTCAGCCGCGATCGGCCTCACGGCGTTCTATAAATCGGCCGGCTTTACGATCAAGCAATATTCAATAATAACAATAACGACATTACTATCATTATAGCTATTTTATAGATTTAGCCACGACGTGTTTACGTGTAATCATTAGCTCGCGCTTGCTGCTCAAAGTACGCAGTAATTCCACGTCGCATGAGTTGTCTCTCGTCTCTCGATGTCTTTCAAAAATGATCTCGATCAGTGAACCGCAGATATATTGCGAAAAACTTGTTTTCTGTGATTATTATGTAGTGATAGCACTATATTTTAGTGTGTAGTAACGAGTAATGTAAATTAATTATCAAGTTTTCCGACAATATTAATCTTACTACATAATTTATTCAAATTACTATAATTTTAATAATTATTATACTTTTATAAATATACTTTTCACTTCGAAAAAAAGTGAAATTAACGATTAAACATAAAAGTTTTATTAGAATAAATAGATGATTAGAATAGATTAATCTCCGATCATTCCACTTTTACGATTTCCATTACATTTTTCCATCATATTTTTCCATCTATTTACGTTTTTATTAAAATCGGGATATTAATACAAATGAGCACGAGATATGACATATTGAAATAAAAAAAGAACGATTCAGTATTAAAAATATTAAAAATAAATGCTTCGTATCATATTTTCTCTTATAAAAGTAATACGCTATACGATCATGATTGCGATGCGAATGTGAATTGACTTCTTTTCTGTTTGATATTATCATCTTGAAAATATTACATATATATGATGAGTTTTCATAATTTTACTTAAATCAAAATCGATAATGAAGCACAACGAATATAGCAAACATAAATACTCGTAATTTTTTTGCCTTGTTAAACAAACGTTTGCTTGAATATTTTACGACATGAAAAATACCGAAAATTATGAAGGTTATTTTGTTTGATCACTGTATGCGATAATAATAAATGTATTCACGGGAATCCTTTCATATAAATAATTCATTGTCGTAACTTGATAATTTTGTCAATTAAGACTCGCATTTAATTTCCATCTCAAGAAACTCTGTTTAATTTTAATTGAAGGACCGTTTCCTTAAAATCTCGGAGCAGAATTAATGAGTGTCCTCTCTCTCTTTGCATATTAATTCGCGTCGTTATCGTCAATATCTTGACACGTTGAAACAATCATCGAAACGCATATGTATACATAAGCATCGGTACATAAGGATGGAAATGCCACGAGCAGCTCTAACTCAGGACAGCAAATTGAGAGGCGCCGCTGCGGAACGTATCTCGATAGTATGCAGATGCGAGATGCGGGCAGTTAGTTTTCGCGAGTTGACAAGCGCCCGATTTAATAGTGTCCGTTTGCGCGCGCATCCGCGTGAAAGTGCGACGGCATGCACCTGCTGGATACGCGCATACACATGCACGACATTGCAGAGGACGGAGGCTCCGCATACTGGATGGAGCGCGAACCGCGGAGTCGTACATCGAATAGATCTGCTATCTGGGGGAAACGAATCGACCGGTCGATGCATCATTTGTCGCGCCACGCACGCTAAAGTTGCGGCTCAATTATCGAACGCGTGTGCATGCACGTGCGTGCGTGTATGCGCGTGCGTGCGTGCGTGCGCGCGTGTGTACGGTATCGCAGCTGCGCGTGTACGGGTAACATTAGCGTCGGGGGATTTTAAGAAATTGACGTACGAACGAAACGCCGAACCGGTTCTGCGATGGTTCGATTAATTTCGGATGGAGTAACAAGACGCGAATTGGCAACGCGAACTTTTATACGCCATTTTATTTAAGCATTTTATGCAAAATCAGTTTTGATAGCGATCCGGTAGTGACCCGGTTGTAAATTAAGCGAGTTCGAACACTCATTAATGGCCCGATGCTATTGAATATCTTGAGCGCGATAATATAGGAGTTCCGTAGGATTTATTCATACGATAATAAGATAATTTATATTCTTAATTGACACGACTAAGCCTGAGATTTTGTGAGAAATATGCCATTACTACATTACACCGACATGGCAACGGTCGGTGAAGAATTTTCAGTTGTATCCATATGAAAATTTTATGATGTTTACCATGTATATATTTGCCAGAACACCTTATATGTGATTTATGAATGCAATGTGTGTTTTCATGCGTGCCTTTTCTTTTCCAACGATATAACATTCTACCTTGTGATATATTTACACTTATCTAAAATAGTACTCTTATCACGCATGTATCGTGCACGCTTTCCCGGGTTAGAAATTTACGTTTTGAAATTATAGCCATTATTATCTGTCATGTAAAATTATCCCAGGCATGTGAAACAACGGTAACGTTCTACGCACTTGGCCGTGGCTAATTATATAGGAGAATTCGCGAGCCAGGCGGCCTACCCCATTACCAATCTGCTATCGGTTGGAATCGAATCGGCCGATCGACGTATCATTTGTCGCCTCGCGTGCTGAATTCGTGGCTGACTGATCATACGCACGCATGGCATGCGTGTGCCAGCTCTCTCGCACCTGCGTGCATTTGCAATATGTGGGCGCGCGATCGTCCGAAGTGATTAAGGTCCTTTCCCAATATTCAATACGTAGAAGTCATCGTAACTAATGTTGGTAGATGGTGACATTTTACCGAAGGCTCTCTACTACAACAATATATCTATGCATTTGTACAACGCACGCGCCTTTCCCTATGTCGAAGGACATCGAGACGAGCTATTGTAACGCGCTGAAATTAATTGCCCGCGACACGCGTAAGAGAACATAAATACACGCCACTTACCGCTGACCATTGAGTAAAAACAAAAGTTTTATTTCGACATAATTGCCCGGCATTATCTCGCACACGCAAGAAGGCATAATTTGTTTTACCAGCGGTTTGCGCTGTAATACAACTTCTGCGGGAGTCAGATTACATGGCAGGAGTCACGCCACGATACAAAACGTATTCGTACCGCTTCAGTCTGATTTATTATTTATTAAGTTGGAATCGCCCGGCGCAGCGGATCGTTTGTCACGTCGCGCGCGCGCGGGCGAAACTAACGTTTTCGTTATCAGAACACGCGTGTAACGTGTCTAGCGCGGTGCATTCACTGTGAGATTCGAGCGGCCGCTAGGCGGAAGAGCCAAGGCTTTTACGCGAGAAATGACAAATGATAGGTTCCACGGTAATCACTGTCTACAATGTGTATTTCGTACATTCGAATGTAACGGTGAACGATCGTTAAAATCCATCAGGCACTACACGGCTAGCACACCTCACATGATTTCTTCTCCGGCGCCGGCTCTAAGCTCGGCCGCGCGATTATCGCTCAAAAATACGTTCATTACGATTAATAAAAGGAGACAGGAATATCGGCATAATGACCGCCGGTGGCGAAAAAGATTGCGACAAGCCTCGTAATTGCGTTTATCAATCCTTCATATATTACCAACGTGCTATTTCCAGTTCGCGATGTGTGACTCGTAGAAAGTCATACATCTCCTACGGTTGATATCTGGTGAGAGAGAGAGAACGAGAGTCGTCGTACCGATACATGTATCGGATCGACGATACATCATTTGTCACTTCGGCACTAAATTCATACCTCAATTATCGGGGCAGGTATGTACGCGCGTAAGCAAGTGATAAGTCGGAGGCTGCGAAAAGATATTTTAATGATAACGTTAGGTGCTAATAGCCTCTCGCGCGGAAAGCCGGACGTTTGTCTAGAATTTGAATAAGCAACACGCACGCGTCGCGAGGTATGCACGTCGCTCGCGTGCCCGACGCATTCATCGGGTATCGTTTATGCATGCCGTTCCGCACGTGCGACTTCAACGAGCAAAAAGCTCAAATAGAGAAATACGGAAACTACACGCGCGTCCCGGATCGAACATACGCGTTACGATCGGACTGTAAATCATCATCATCATCGCCGTGTTCATGAGGCCGGCCGTATGCGCTCGCGAGAGCGGATCGACATTGTGTCGTATCATTATCACATCTGGAGTATCCGTCGATAATTCAGCCAACGGTCGACTCGTCTTTTAGCATAATTATTGCGTTCCGCGTGAAAGTGACACGCCGAGTTAGCAATCACGCATGAGCGGCCGTTAATAAATCGCCGCGTCATCATTTACGCGCGAAATTACGCGGCGTGGCTGCGGCGGTGGCGGCAAGAAGTCGTACATTTACTATAGCTGATATCTGGTGAAAACGAATCGGCCGGCCGATACATCATTTGTCGCGCCGGCCGCTAACTTGTGACTCAATTATCGAGCGCGTGTGTGCGTCGAAAGTGCGGAGCGGCGATGCCGTCGCAACGGCGGCGCGGCGCCGAGGGTCTTCTTCGCGCGCGCGCGCGTGCAGCCGCGAGGCACGCAGCGGCGACGATAGCGAGAAAAACGTGGAATGACAGATTTACGGAAATTGCGGCTCGCTTCGTCAAACTTTCCGCGATCCCCATAATTATCGCAGATTCCGGGGCGCGCGCGCATTTGCATATCGAAACGCACACGTAAGTGTCGTGTGAGGCGCGCACACCTCGCGTGCCTCTGCCCGCCCCGTATTTAACGTCGTTTATTATTTCTACATAGTATCGCGCTCGCCAATAATTTTTCTTTACGATTTACATAAATAAGGATAAAATATTACGCGGTCCAACCGTGTTTTTATTTGAGATTAAGTAACCCAATATCACGGCCAACGGCCCCGGAAATTAACGCGAGATGCCGCAGTAAGATACAGGAAATTTAAGTTTCATACGCCGAGTGATCGAGTCGTGTCGATTGCTTTAATTTCGGGATACAAGTCCGAGCTCGGGATCCGGCGCGCGGACGTTTTTCGTCAGGTCTCAGTGTGGTCGGCGGGCATTAATTCTCGGAGGTGCAAAACATTTCTTAATTTGTACGTGACAACGACAAACGCGAGATTATTCGAGGTGTCACGCGAAAGCGCGTTCTCTACGCCTACCGCGTCTGATATCCGGCGGAAACGAATTGCCCAAACGATACATCATTTGTCGCGTTGCCCGCTAAATTTGTGACTCAATTATCGGGCAGGCGCGTGTGCGTACGTGCGTGCGTGCACGCACTTGCCGCAGGGAGGAGCCGAGGGGGACGGGGTGGCGATAAAAGAGAGTGAGAGGCGCCTTCGTACGCTAACCAGTCGGTTAGTTAGCGCTTCAGATTCGCCGGCAATATTCCTCTGGCGCCCTGCCGCGCGTCCGAACGGTTATGGCACCTCCGCCGACGAAGGTGCCAGTAATTACCCTAACGCGTCCAGTCCGTTCGTGTTAATCGTCTCTTCGGACCGATCGAAAAAGATTTGCTCTTGTAGCTTTCGTTCTCGAATTTTAACCGGTGAGAACGTATCCGAGCACTCGACAACAAGAGAAACGCGTCGACAACAAGCGAAACAGCTACTTTTTCTTAAAAAAAAGATATCACTCGGTTCTTTATAGCTCTTTCATTCCATTATCGATATTGCGAGTAGAAACTTTACTAAACTTTTTTTTTACAATGTCGTAAGTAGGAAGAGTATAAATCTGGAGCTTTCACAGATAAAAATCGCTATATTTACACTTCACATAATACTTTTCATTTCACGGCCATAAATGCATGTATCTGAGAAATGCCTTGTCCGTGATTAAACGAACGCGTAATCGCGCCCGAAGCTGTTATTATGGCTGAAGGTGATCGGTAATTATCTTACGAGCGTGTTAATTTCGCCGATGTTAATCATCTTTTTAGCACGCGATCAAGTAGATTCCCCCTATGCTTTCGTAATTGTCGGCAAATTTTCTCTTTCTCGTTTTTATCCGTCGTCTCATCTAATATTGAGGATAATGAGCAAATATCTTATTGTGAATTTTCATTTAAACGAGCCCTTCATTGATAAGAACGTACACTGTAATGTAAAATTAATAACCGACGTAATAAAACTATCGCGAGTGGTTATTACATTATTTAAAAAAATGCAGTTATCATTCTTCCACTCTGCTTTTAGTCGCGGCGCTATTTTCCTTTCACGCGCGAGCCTGATCTGTATTTAACCCCATCTCAAAGCGACGCTTGACGTTATATCGCCTTCACGGCTGATGATCCGTAATTATCCGACGCGCGCGTGAACTCATCGATGTTAATCATTCTCGTTATACCGATCGGGCAATATTACATATATTTTTTTCAGTCTATTTCCTTTTTCTTCCCAGTCATCTTGCAAGGATGATAGGCAGATAGGTAAATAAGTTTATTAATCTTATCATAATTTCTCTAACAATGTAGCAAATAACGTACCTGAAAATTATATACAGTAATAAATAAGGAACTAGTTATAAAAAGAATAAGTAATTTTACAATTTAAAAAATTAATAAAATTAAAAAAAATTAATATAAGGCTGTAACTCGTGATGTAAATAATTAACGAACATATTAAGATAGATGAACACAAAATTAATTAATGTAATTAATCTTGACGTTATTACTAATCCTATTATAACATGTCAGACGTACAGAAATAATAGAAAAGGCATATTGCGTTTTCTTGATATTTAAAGGATTCTAAAGAAACCGCAGATCTATCTATCCGATTTTATGCAGGCGGAACTGCCAAAGCTCACTCTATTGCACATATCCGTGGTACATACCTATTTCGCACTTCATATGCCACGGTGGGAACTCTGTACGATCGTGTTGGCTACCTCCGGGAAGTAGTTATTGAGCGTACGAGCGAGATAGAAAGGATTCTCGATAATCATCGCGAGTATGGCTACCCGGAAAATCCTTTGACCCGCGCTATCCGAGAGGTAGCCATCGCGAACTTATCGAGGATGCGTTCGAAGGCTCTCGTTGAAATAGAGAAATAATATTTCTTAGAGGCTCTACTCGCTTCCGCTGATGACGTACAAACAGATTGCAACAACTCTGTACATGTTGTAATAATCCCTGGGTTGTTCAGTCGTAATCCGCGATATCGCGAACGAATTTTTTAAGATCAGCAATCTTCTCCTCTAATTCTCTTTACGTGAAGATCGCTCGCGATACCGTTTGCCATAGGCTCAGAATCAAACGGATTGCGATCCGCAAGAAGAGATACCCGAAAATTTCACATCGTAGGTCCCCGAGGGCAAGGAAAGGGAGAGCAAACAAGGCCACACGGTTTGCATACACGCAAATACGCCATCACTTCTATTTACATACATATGGACACGTCGAAATCGTGTTAAGAGCCAACGCGCGCGCGCGCGTGCAAATGTTAATGGCGACGGTAGCCTTGGCCGCCCTGCCACATTCTCCGATCCTGTACCGTTTTGCAGTATCCGCCGGTTTAACAGGCAGGCAAGAAGCAAGGATCGCGAGGTAATGGGGCGCGGAGAGGAGGCCAGTTAGGAACGGTGGAAGATGAACGGCGAGAGGGAACGAGGAGCCGAAGAAGCGGAGGGCGAGGAGAACGAAAGCGCGCGGCGCTTGCGGGCACGGGAGCCGCTTTTTCTGGACTTAGCACATTTTTCAATGCCCGTCGACAGCTATCCCAATCTTTCCTCTCTCTCTCTCTTTCTCTCGCGCGTCTTCATCTCTTCTATCTTCTACCTATTCGGCTCCTCTTCGTTCCTTCGGGTCCCTCGCGCGTCTTCTCCACCTCCGTCGCGTTCGCCACCTTCTGCCGCCGTTCCGACGACAGACGGTTTCTTCCACTACGTATACACTATCGCAAAGGACGACGACATCAACGCGTTTTCGCGCTCGTCGGCGTTTCAGAAAACCGTGAGAGCGAGAGTTCGTCCGGCTAGTCTGGTTACCACGGATAAACGCTGTTGAATTTATGATGTAGAACGAACGATTCTACGCTGTGATGTCAAGTGATGGTGGGACTACATGCGAGATGTTTATTAAACCTCCAAGTATGGCATCTATCTATTGAAAGACTCAAAATTGTTATACTAATAATAATTAGATGACAACATAATGATTAAAACGTTAAAAGGATATTACGTTTTATTTTATTATTATTCGCAAAATCGACAGAACGTATTTGTTGCACTTATTATTTCTTACTGTGCTGTTATAACGCGCCTTTCTAAGTTTTCTCAACAAACATTGCCCGCATGGCCAAGCAGACTGATGCAATAGGAGAATGTGTCTATCGACTTAATTAAATTTCAACTCCATAAACTCGCTCACTAAACGATGATAAATGCATCGGAGTGTCTCTTCCTTTCCTTCTCTTTCTCTTTCTGAACACACCGCGTCTTAAAAGTGACAAGGGAGAATTTTACTCCGAACGAGCGCACTCGCAAAAAGCCGAGTCGCCGTATCTTCGCCTCTGGAGGATACTCGTTACACGCGTACAAACATTCGGTAATAATGCGCGAGGCATTCGCTCTCCTGAATTCGTCAATGCCGTTTTTCTTTGATACAAAGCTATGACCTTCTGAGCCAATTCTCCCCGAGGATTTACGTATTAAACGCGCGCCGATATCTTTCGATGTATCGAGCGTGCAATCGCAGGGAGAAACTTCACGATATCATCGAAATGCTTTTAAAGAAAACATTGGCGCGAAATGAGATCCCTGAAGCGAGAAAAAAGAACGACGCGGCGATAGAAGAGCATCGACAGCGAATGAAGAAGAAGATTAGGTCACTTTTGATTCATCTTTTTCCTTTTTCTTTCCTTTATGAGCGTATATCTCATAACTGCTAAATAACCGATACAGTTAAGTAATGCCACGACGGGAGAAGAGAAACACGGTGGTTCATGGTGTTAATGAAAATGTATCGAGGTAGGAAGTCACGGACGAGGATCCCTTAAGAAAGGCTCGCTCGGCATCAGCTCTTCCATCAAGTGCGATTCTCGAAGGCGCGACTCTGCGCTTCTTCGCTTTACCTTTCGTCCTTGGACTCCTCTTCTTCTTCTTCAATGCCTGCCCGTACTCTTCTTTTCCTCTCGCGATCCGACCTCTCGTTCTCTCATCTCTGGTATTACAGAGGCTTCAGATATATCCTGGGCCCCTGAAGGTGGCTCGCTCGCTCTCGGTGCTTCAGCGAACGACCGTACCGAGGCAAAGCAGCCATAGCCACCGTCGCTATCTACCATCTGGCATAAATCAACTCAATGCTCGACTCTTAGAAGCTTCACTCTCCCTTAAGCCCATATTGCTTGCCTTCCTTTGCTTTCCTATTCTTTTTCCTCCCGCCCGACGTGTTCGAGGGGAAGCAGCTATCCGACTGATCTGCCGATTATTAATTCAACTCGCCTTTCTACCCTCCGTATACACTGGACACCCTGAATCCTCCTCGCCATCTTCCTTGACGACCTCGCGCGCGCATTTCGCGTAGCTCTTACGGTTGCGATTCCGCGGCAGCTCTATGCAGCTTCGGAGTGCGATGTATTATCGGCGAGCGAATCGTATCCGCGATGATAGGCTACTATTCGCCTTATGCGCGCACCACGGATAAGAAAATCGCGAATCGTGGGTAAAAAGCCGGCGATTCGATTCGTTCAAAGACAAGCCGACGAGATTCAAGACAGAGGAGAGGAGGGGCCTGGATGAAGAGAAGTAGAGAATGAGAGAGTCACGGTGTTTGCTCGCTGGCGGGTTCGTTGCTGTATACTTTGTGCTCTCCGAGATACCTCGATAGCGAGGCGCACCTCCTTCTTCTTCTTTTAGACTCCTCTCACTACCCGGTTGCAAAGATCCTACGGGAGAGATCAGGACAACGGGCGTTACAAAGGATTTAACCATATACACTTCGCTGACGGCCGGGAGTGGACGGGAGGGACGGGACGGGAGGGGAGGGATGAAGAGGAGCGGGTAAACGTTGCGTTGGCGTACATATATATGTATATATGCCAAACGCATACGCGCACGTATGTCCGGCCGTTATCGCGCTATCGTGGCGCGCGCGGAAAACTAGATCCGTCGTGAACTCGAAAGGTGATAAATCTAACGAGCTGCGAGCAGGACGCTCTCGACGCTAACTGGTATGATTCACGATCAGGCGCGAGTATCTTTCTGCTCGTGAGCACGCAACGCGTTCGGATACAGCAGAATCCTCCGTTGATATCCGGTAGGTCCTCCTCCTCTCGTCCACGGATTGAGGATTTACGCGAGAACTCGGCCCGGACCGGCGAACGTGAGATGAAGGAAGAGAGCGACCGGAGGCCATCCAGAATGTTGCGAAGGACGCCATCCACCAATTAGTTCGGAAATATCTACCCACCGTGCTGTCCAATCTGCTGCGAGCGTGTAGTCTGCTATCGCGGATCAAGTTACTTCTTAGCGTAATTGCGTGAAACTACGGTTCGCGGGACTCCACGGCATGGCGCGCATCTCGGCAGGCTAACGAAATTTGATAATGGATCATGATAAGGGACTTGCGTGAGAGGAAACTTGAGCAGAATTCTCAATGTCGTCCAACTGTTCGTGTTCGCCACTGAATCTACAAGTGCACTGGAGAAATATTTACCAAAATATATACTGTCTACTTCATCATCCACTTGGCCAATTATCAAAGTACCTTTCGGTAATAAATTGCCAGGTACGTTCAAATTGGAAGAAGAAAAGTATTACGCGTCCGTACTTCGTATACGTCCTTCACTCGAAGGGAATCTACGAATGATCCTTATTGCTCGCATTGCCGCGTAGCAGACGCGTTTTCCCAGAATCGTGGCCGGGCAACAAAAAAGTTTTCCGCATCCCCGGAGCTCAGCCGACCGTTTTCGTCGACGGAGGGGGACCATAGCGGCCGGGCGTCGGTAACGAGAGCGAGTAAAAATCACGCGCGAGTAAATCAGTCGCCTGTCGTTTGCATCCTTCGATCCATCGGGTCGAAGCTCCGGGCCAACGGCCGTCGCGGCCGATGCCGAGCGGGTTAGAAAGCCGCGTGGCCGGGGCCGGTGGCAGCAGAATTTAAGCGAGTTTTTGCCTGGAACAGGGCCCTGTCAATGCAAATGATTGGTGCGCGCGAAAATGGAACAAGACACCGCGAGACAAGAGGACTCCTTCCTCTCTCTCTCTCTCGTCGCACCTTGGCCACCATTTGTTATACGAGCCTTGTACGAAACATGACGACGGCAATGATGCATGGCAGAGATATTGGGCCGGACCAAAATATCTCGTACTTGAAGTAAGCGTATGTGTATGCGCGCGCGTGTGTGCGCGTGCGTGTGAATGCGGGAACGCTCCGCTATCGATGGGACCGAGGGACTATCGGACCATGCGATATCTGGTCGGACGGCCGGCCGATGTTCCAAATACTGGATACATATCGAAAGGAGCGGCCGAATAAATATTATATATGTCCGTCTGAGCGAACCTGTGTTTTGTCAGGAATTTTACGTATGTCGATACAGCTAATTAAAAACGTGCTGTGTACTTGCCTACTGCGTTTTCGTGTTATCTCGCGTCATTTTTCGCGCGGCACGAGGCACGTGATATGTCAGAGGCAGCCGTGCTCGGTGTCGTAATAAAATAACGCGCGTTCGATGTCGCAAGTTGCCGAGTTCAACGCACAATCTCTAAGCATCGAGTAACCAACCCATAATTAAATATACGTTCCGCTGAAAAACAGAAATACGCGATTTGCTACAAATTTGCATGGTGTCCGCCGAGAGGCGGGAGGAAAGTAAGGCCGTTCCGTTCTAAGCGCATTACGTCACGGAAAATAAATTCCTATTGCACGTGACGCCGTCGGCGATTAGCGCGAAGGTAATTGCATAGGTGCCCCGCAGTCGTAGAAGGGTTAATCCAATAAAGCGGTTAAGTGACTGTCTGTCTGTCAGTGGTGGGACGAAACCGGGCTGAATGATTTGCAGCGACAGCTTCGTTCATATTTCTTACGCGTTGATACGCCGTTTCTCACACGACGGCGATCATTACTGCGACCAGTAACGAGCACGCAGTGCCTTTTGTACCGAACGATGAATGACCCGCTATCTCTTCACGCATCCGATCGCACGTATCGCACCGTACACGTGCATATATGCGCGTAAACGCGTACATAACGCCCGTTGGAAATAGCCGTAGTCGACATTATTCACGGTTTAAGGAACGAATCTTGCCGGGGCCATTAAATCTCGAGCAATCCCGCAGGCATCGCTGAGCTCTCCCGAAACTACGGGCGCTATCGTGACGGCAGTTACAACGGCTGCAAAATCGCCGGCGAGATAGCTCGAGAAATGGTTTAAGTGTACGTACACACGTAACGCGCGTCTCGTGTGTGCGGAACGCCGGGATCGGTATATTTGAGTTTGTCGCAGCGCGTTACACGCAAGGTTGCCTCCCTGCCTTGGTACACTTGGGTGTAAGCTGGCGACCCGCCAGAATCGAAAAGAATCTCTTTCTCCTATTAAAAACCGGGAATGTCCTCTTACGTCTTCCCCATCTCGTTCTTTCTTTCCTTCAAAGAGAGCTCTACGATCGTTTCCGCGCTGACACACCAAAGCAGAAAAACAGAGGAGCAGTGCCATACGATAGTTAGCATGCTAGCGGATTTACGAACGGAATTGTGGATTGAAAATTCTTTATAAAGCTTGGTCCCAGTTAATTGTTAGAGTTTTGTAAATATTTAAAAAAATGCAATTTTTTTCCAGAAAACGGGGTTCGTAGCGAAGATAATCTTGACTTTGATATGATTAATACATTTCTTTCCATGTTCGGTATATTCGAAAAATATGAATTTATAAAATAATAATATTAATTTGATATTATATTATGGAATGACAAATGCTAAATTAAAAAAAAATTGGATAGACGCGTACAACGAGTGGGAGGTGCGACTCAAATTTCATGATAAGCGGTGTATGTGTTTCGCGACATAAAGCGACATATATAACTGGATATAAAAAGAATACGATTGTTACAATCCTTTCTCATATGTTCTTTACGCTCACGCCGCACCCCTTTCCTACTCTCTTATCGTAATAAACGGTGTATAGCACAGAATTGCCGTTTAAGCGGCGTGTTTCTTATATGATTTCTGAGATGGCGACCGTCCAAACTCATTAATCGTAATGCTCCCGGATGGCAGAACGTAACACACTCCCCCGCAGAATTCTCTTCCGGTAATAACTGCCGCGCCGCCAGAACGTTTTTCAAACCCACTGCCTCTGGAACGGGGCGGCGAATCCGCCCGTCTATTTCGTAAGTGCTGCGTAAGTCTGCTCGTAGCTCTTGAATATTACGCGATGTCGGGATAATAACGTTGCACTCGAGCGACAAAATTTCGCAATTTGCTTCGCCTCGATTATAGATCTTATTTGACAGCCTTTCATATGCTCTCGATTTTTGTAGAACCTTTACGTTTTATTCAAGCAAGTTGTGCATAAAACAGAATACACCTTTTTTTAAAAGAAACAATTATGATTCTAATTAATAAATAAAACGTATCAATGTGAGAATTATAACTGTTATTATTATATAAAATTCTTAATACGATATTAGAATGTAATTGCTAGAATATAATATATATATCAAGGCTAATTTTATATTGATTTTAGCGCATCATTATTTTTTGATACAATAAGAATGTTATGTATCGGGCAAACGTAATACATAAAAGTTGTGGTATGAAAAGCGAAACATCGGTGTAATTTCCGGAAATGTGCGGAAGAATGTCAAAAGTGGCTTTCAGTGTAATATACGGCTCTTCAATTTTGCGCGACCCGGCACTGCTGTACTGGATCAGAGTAAAATATGCAAGCGGCCAGGCCGTAAAGCTTCGGCCTTAAAGTGACAGTCATAAAAGGCGACGCTTTATACAGAAGTCGAGATAAAAGATTTCATCTCTGCTGTTTCCGCGTAAGACAGCTAGTCTCCGGAGTATTAAAAGCAAAAAAACACGAATCTATGACTATTTGCGGAAAATAAGAACGTTTGATTTTTCCCTTAAACACGCTCGTAGAAAAACTGAATTGAAAATAGTATTAAGACAGGAAGTTACATCCCGACTAATTTTGTCTGTGTCAATCGCCGCAAATAAATACTAAAAAGTAATGCAATACACGAAATTTTGATGACAATAATTATTGGACGTAGTTTCAATCTTAATTTTCAAGGGCCTTTATAGCACAAAAGCAGAGATAAACGATATCGTTCGTACCGCAATATCGCATTATCCCGGATCCCTCGTGCGGACAGGCGAGTCTTTCGCGGCGCGTTTTAAAACAATTGCCCTCAGCGAGAGAGTCGTTTCGCAAGTGGAATACGCGGCTATCGAGCAAGAGCGGGTCGATCGGACTCGCACGAGGTTTACTCGGTCGAGGGCGTCGATACCGATTAAATTAAACACGCCGAAAGCTTCGTAGCGACGGACGGGTTAAATATGAAAGAAGAGGTCTTACCGAGAGGAACGGATGAGAAATAATGAGTACGCCCGGCGTAAGTATACCCTCGGTGAAGGTGCAAACAGACGAAAAAAGGCGCCAGCCGCCCGGCCGCAAAACGAGAACCATCCCGCTGGATATCTGGGATGGACTCCTGTCAGTTCGCACGTCCGCGAGCCCGAGCACCTCCTCTTTTCTTCTCTTCGCCTCGTCTCGCTTCGCCTCGCATCGTCTCCTCTCGAGCTCGCGCCAGCGCCGGCACCCTAACACCCGTCTTTTTATTTGATAAGAGAATCCTCCTCGAGGCAATTTTCACGGTCTCCGCGGCTGCACGAAACATCGTTTTCGTCTTAAACGAAATAATGATACTGGCAATAACACGATGAAGTTCTTCCTCTGCGAACAAGCGCGCGCGCGCGCGTACACTTTTTACGATTTGCGTTCACGTCGCTGATACCGTTTCTTACGCTATCGAATTTTCTGCCGAAGAGTGTACATATATACGAAATAAACGCGAACGATCGCATTCGGTCACGCGAGGTGAGGCGAGGCCAGGCGAGCCGCAACGGCGAGCATTAATTACGGTTTCCTCCAGACAGCGATTTTTTACGTCTCGCGGCATTTAATGATCGTGATAATGTCGTAAAAGTAACTAATCGCCGCGCTACCAAAGCCCGATGAGCATTCACGATTTCGACGTCGATTAATAGCGAACGATCACCTCGTGATTCGTGCTCGCGAATCGTTTTCTTTCGGAATACAAAGACCGGGGTAGCGTTTCTGCCGGCACGGGCGGCATGCATAAAGATGCGCCGCGTGAACGAACGTGCCGCAGCTGACTTTGAATGATTCCGGTCTCGTTCTTTCGGTAATTTGAGGCGTCTAAGGCGTCCCCATTATCAGCGACGATTATGATGGAGAGATACCGCGTTTGCACCTGCTGCGCCAACGCTCCCGTCTGTCCATGGGGAGTTAGCGCGGTAGGGAACATATCGCGTGCCTTTATGCGAAGGGCAAAGCCGGCCGCGCGGCGCAGAGGCTGAGATGAGCTGTGGAATATTTATGATCGTTCTAGGTGCGGGGGACAATGGTACCTCATTGAACTCTACGCGGGGGGGGGGGGGGGGAAGGTCGAAGACTGCATCAGAGACATGCTCTAGCTACGGCGGAAACGGAAGATCTGAGTCCCGGCCGGGGCTTACTTCGTCGAGCAGAGGAGATGAAGTATTTTAATGATTAACACCCGAAGGATACCAGCTTGATCCACTTTTACGGTGCACTTTGCGAGGTTCTGCCTTTTCCCATGAAACTGTGGAATTTAGAGCGAATTTTTTAACTCGGCAGAAACTCATTGTGCTTGCAAGGACAATGCCCCGCAGGATTCCGTCATTAAGCAAGAATTTTATAAAATTTTAAAAGCAAATTTATATATATATTTATTTATTTTTTTATATAATTATATAATTTAATATATATTTATTTTAATAGCCATTAATTAATAATTGAATTTAAATGTGTAATACGTATATTCTCGCCTGTATCTTCTAACAATTTAATCGAGAGAAAAATTTTTATTTAATATTTTATAG
>VBVQ01001919.1:0-29234 GCA_011636635.1 Tetramorium simillimum | reverse complement strand
TATATATAGAGAATATATATATATATATATATATATGTATATATATATAGCAATCTCCATCTTATTTATTCTCATACGTGAAATTTCCCGAATCCGCTCTCCAGGTCGGCTACAATTTGCAAGATCATATTGGCTTGGGCGGGCTGACGTTTATGGTCAACCAGGAGATTTCAATGGTGGAAAAACGGCTGCAGAGTGCTCAGTCGGTGATGCAATACGCTGCGCTGGGTGACGGACCCTTGACAGTACTGGGAGGCGTCGAGGGCATCGCCTTCGTCAACACCAAATACGCAAACGCTTCGCTCGACTTTCCCGACATTGAACTGCATTTTGTATCCGGCTCGACTAATTCGGACGGTGGCACGCAGATAAGAAAGGTTCACGGATTAACGAAGCAGTTCTACGACGCCGTTTTTGGGCCGATCAACAATAAGGACACGTGGAGCGTGCTCCCGATGTTGCTGCGACCGAAGAGCCGTGGTGTAATCAAGCTGCGCAGCAAAAACCCCTTCGAGTACCCTCTCATCTATGCCAATTACTTCAAGGAACCGGAGGACATTGCGGTGTTGACCGAGGGTGTCAAGATCGGCGTGGCTCTGAGCCGAACTGACGCCTTCCGGCGATTCGGGAGCGAGCTCAACTCGCAGCAGTTTCCAGGATGTAAACATATATCCATGTATTCCGATCCCTATTGGGAATGCATGATCCGTTACTATAGCGCGACGATTTACCATCCGGTGGGCACATGCAAGATGGGTCCTTACTGGGATCCCGAGGCTGTCGTTGATCCGCAGCTCAGAGTCTACGGCGTCACTGGCCTTCGTGTCATCGATGCCTCGATTATGCCCAACCTCGTCAGCGGAAACACGAACGCGCCTACCATAATGATCGCCGAGAAAGGTGCAGACATGATTAAAGACTATTGGTTGAAGTGGCAGAGCAGATCCGACCAGCAGCCTAGCGAACGCAAGGACGCTCCTCCTCGCTACGACGATAGACGCAGGGTGTAAGCAATACGAGAGAGAGAGTACTAGTGCACTCTTTGCCATCGACACTCAAAGACTTGGAGATGAAGATGAAACTCTGGATTTTACTACATTCCTCATTAGTGAGAGCCATATTAGTGTAGGAATATCAGCGAATCTGTGCACGCGCGAATGTGGGCATGAAAGAGTCGGATTTTGAAGGCCTTTTCAATTTTTTTCTTAAAAATCTTTGGCATGATATAACAAACAATGCGACATACCATTTATAGCCGACTGTCAAATGTTTGTGGATGACAGCTATATATTACTGTTACACATACAGTAAAATATCCACGAAATCTATTTGCAAACTTGAGAAAAAATTGAAATAGCTCTTTCAAAACCCGGTTCTTTCATACCCACTTTTCTCTATATTATATTTTATGTAATGTATATGCTTTGAGAGAGAGAGAGAGAGAAAGAGAGAGAGAAAGAGCGCTTGTAAAACGCTCTCGGCGGAATGTTTAGAGTAACCGATGTTTAGAGTAACCGCGTGATGTGACGCATCGTTTTAAATAATTAAAATGTTAACAAGTGACCGATGCACGACATGAAAAACGAATATTCGAGCGAAATCATTGATTATTTCTTACCTTAATTATACAATACATACATCTCGTAGATAAAATTTTTCTTCCAAAAACAGTCTCTTTCTCATCGCGTACTTGACAAACCATCTACTTTCATTTCGTATCACAACATTCAATCCATCTATAATGTATAGCGTAATATAGCAGTAGCAAATTTAAAAACTAGAAACCTTATTTCAAGACATGTGCGACATGTGTGTTAGATAGGGAAATAGAGCACGTGGCACAGAATTCTATTGTGTAATCATCTTATTACGATTCAATATGTGGCCGATATATTGTTAAGTACACACGATAATGGCAGTAGAACAACTCAACGTTGTTGTGCACGAAATATAAATACGACCTTCCTTCTTGTTGCATGCAGATAATAAGTTCGATAAGATCGATAATCGTACTTGATTTATAAAGGCGTAAAGCCGTGAAAGTGTTTATCGCTTTTCACGTGTATCGTATACTATTGTAGTATACAATGTGTGGCAACGGTAACAACGGCGTTGCAAAAGAGTGTCAGAAGAACTATGTTGATATTTACTATGAAGAAAAAGAAGAAATTCATTTGGGGACGACGATATACTTTTATTCAAATCCGCAAATATTACTTATAATTAGGCAATTAGATAATTACAGTGAAATAATTTACTATTGTACTTTGAAGCCTTGACGTTAATCTTTCATCAGCGTGCAATACTTTACGCTTAATTCTTTACTTATTTATTTATTTATTGTTAAATAGCATATTTTTCATGTGCTTTTCAATGTAAGCTACAACTATAAACAACAACTGAACGTAAGACGCTATTCAAAAATCAAAATATAAAACTATAGCAGTTGCAAAATAAAATTCATCTATTTTACTTATGTTATTTGTGTGCGTTATTTTATTTTGATTAATACTACGAAAGAACTTGTGAGTCACGTGAAATGTGTAATAAGTAAAAACTTTACGAATCAATTATCAATATTTTATTTATAAGAATTTTATACATATCATCAGCGAAAAACATATTGAAAAAAAAATTACAAAAAATCAGTAATAGTTAGACAACACAGGTCAAACGTAATAGAATAGTAGCAGACGACGTTGAAACATTTTACACTGAAATCGTGGCCATTGATGCTGCATTATTCTACATAATTAACGTTGCTCACGTTAAAATGCTGCAAAATGCTAGAATATCGACTGTGATAAGCGTGATAATCGTGGTACAAGTGTATCGACAATTAAATAAATCGATATGTAAATAAAAATGTTATGTAAATATATGTATATGTGTACCACGCGCGGCGTTTTCTTTCTCCTTGTATGACGAGGCTGCCGGCGTGTGAGTAAAGTGTTATTACACTAATAAATACATGACTATATCAATACAAATGCGAGCTGTAAGATAGCGTTTCGTCCGATTTACAAATTTAACAAATCATAAACAGGATTCAATAAATCGAAACGTTGGGAAAAAATCTCAATCGTGAAAAAAGATTTCTAAAAGAGAAATTTCCGCATTAGGCCAACATTTCTATCCATTCCGTCCGAAAAATTCAAAACAAACAAAAAATAAATATCATAAAAGGAAGTAGATAAAAATACTCCAGCAGCATGTCAGAAAGTATCGTAGGATCCCTTGGAAGATTACGCTGATGTAGAGAGGGGGAGCGTTATAGAAGGATAGAAGCGTTATGCAAGTATCATATATGTATGGAGCATAGTATTGTGCAATCAATCACATTTGTAATATTCTCGAGCAAAGGGAAAAAATTGCTTCAACTTTAATTGCATTTCGCATTAATTGTAGCAACGACGTTAATATGTGTATGACAACGATTGGCATTTGCCTAGAAGTAGGATAAAATATTTAAAAATTGTGTGCGAAATGCTTACTTTCGTTGCAGAACGCTGCGCTTGATTATAATTTGTAAAATGAGAATATGAATGTAAATTAAAAAAAAAAAATTTCCTTATGTTTGCACCTTTTCCATACGGGCTCTTCATTAGTTATTCATCGAAATGTTTGCGCACATAAACATGTGTGCGTGTCACCCTAAACTACATTTAAACTCGAGTTTAGGTGATGGGCCACTGGACGAATGACAAATGGCACGCACGTAATAAAATGCAAAGATGCCTATATGTCTGGCGTATGATAAGTTATCAATTTGTAATACGTGACGCTCATGCAGTCCAAAATATATTTAATCAATTTGCATCGATTCGTTATGTACATGACACGCGTATGACACATGTGCATACATCGGTCCCGAGTAAATAATGTTGACATTATGGTAAGGCCAGTAAGAACTCTGTTTAATTCTCCGTCATTGAAAATTAGCACTTGAGGTCATCAAAGAACAAGCATGAAATCGACAATTGTATCTCGTACGTACACGAAAACGCGAGATGTACATGGGATATATTGTTATCTATCACAATTGTATATTATATCTGTGCGCGCATCTTCAACAGTGCACACACAGTTACTTGAAGAATGCTGCACCACCGAGAAATATCAATCTATCGCTATCGCTATTTTGCTTTGCAGCTTTGCATTTTCATGCCTCGTCGCTTAAAAATTCCAAGACAAATCGCGATTAAAATTTGATTGTGACACTTTTATCGCTTTACCGAGCTGCTTGAGTGCAGCTTTCTTATTGGAGCCCCTTATTGGTTACTCCATTCTTGTCGATTTGAAAAATCGCTGGCCTAATATGTGTAATGACTAATAATATATAATATTATTATCTGCGTCTCATGCAGAGTGTATGTAAAACGTATAAATCAAAAGATGATGTATTGCGATACATACAGGTTTGCTCACGCGAATCATGATAAATGCACATCGCATTAAAATATGCGCACACTTTCGCATACTTTCAATTTTTGGTAATTTAATATTAACTGAAGGTGAACCAATCTAAGAGAAACAACTCGATACGTGTCGCTGTAACGACGTAACTTTAGAGAAAGATGGAAAATATCGTATATTGACGTGTGTGACGATATAACTAATAGATTTGGGGGAAGGGTAACCTGAAGTATCTCTATCGTCGCATAACGTCTCCAAGCAATTTTCTACATCATTCCCAATAATGATGCATCATGCATCATACCCCCAATAATGGAGTAAGTTTCAGGGAGACCGGGGGTTGTATGAGAGTCAGTTGATTGTCACATCTTCACAACTTTGAATTTTTCGACTACACTTGCCCCTCCTAAGGTAAGGAGGGCAACCCTTATTTGACAAGTTTATATTTCACGCAGCACACAGCGAGACCGTCGTTTGGGCGTTTTGCGTTTATGCCGATCATTTGTGACGACAATCTTTCTTGAAAAGCGGCAATAGGACTGGCCACATTTAAGTGAACTAAATTTACCCCGGATGTCCGGGTATGTCTCTCCAAAATATCTCCATCGATATTGACAGCTCATTCTCCGATAAGTAAGTTTTTGCCAAAGTTTTAACGATGGCGTTCAACATCGATCGATCACAGTCGCTAAAAACGCGACGGCATCGTCCCACCATATCTACACGCACGTGTGTGCGTATTGACTCTTATGAGTAAATTATAATATAAATATAATGACGTACGAGATCCGTGTGTACAAATGCGTACAATACGCGCGTTGCCGAGTCAAATCCTCTTTCTCCACCACGCAAGTGCGCGCGGCGCGATCCCGGGGTATTCGTCGTCCATATATCCAAAATGTAAATCGCAATAGAGTTCATTCTTTTTCCTTCACTGAAAAAAAATTCTGGTTAGGAAAGCGGACGAATCAGAAAATTAATCCTTGTAGGATAAATCAAATACTCTGGTTATTACAATAGGAATTCTGGTTATTGTAAGTTATTAAGTATCGAGTACTATTATAACAACTAGATGTTCTATTATAATAACCAGAATATTTGATCACTCCTACAAAGATTAATTTTCTGATTCGTCCGTTTCTTTAACCATAACTTCTTTTCAGTGCTAAACTAGTATAAATTCTTCGTCTGTTCTGCGGTATCTGCGATAAGCGATATTTAACGATAAGTTGAAGCTAGTGGAGCCATATCGTCATCACATTCAAGGTAAAGTATTTTTTTTTTTATTTAATTGTAAGTAAAATTAAATATAGCAATGTAAAGACCACTGCACTGTTCGCTTTTTATTATATCTATAACTTATCAACTACTACAGACAGCTTGTAAAAGTACGTGCTATTACGCACGTATAAGATCAGAAATCTCGGGTCATCGTTGAATTAAAATTTAAGGGGGAAGGGTGGAAGAGGGAAACGGAATGTTGATACAGAATATTTGAAATGAAAAAGATTTTAGCGTCCATTTAACAAACATGAATGTTTGTAACAAGTTTTCATTTATATACTCGAACAAGCAATTTCTTTCTCGTGTTCAATGAAATTTTGTTATATATTTTCTCGATTCGGCATATAATTTGTAAATGTGAGTCACATAAAGTACATAATGAATGTGATTTTGAGACTTTTCAAACTTTTCTCTGGTAATTTTTAATGTCTTCTTTATTTTAATGATCTTTGATCTCTCTCTTCTCGAAAAAAGACATTTTTTAACTATTCAGATATACAAAAGTAGGCGCGACAATGTTTAGTTTATTCCTGGCGTCCTTAAAGGTTGATCACTCGATCGTAAATCCTAGATGCCTTAATCCACGCAGTGTGAATCCTGCTTGGAGCAAAGACCAAGACTCGGACGATGACGTCACACCACGTGTGTCTTCTTCGTCAACGAATGTTTCTGACCACACGCGATGAGTTTCTCGATTAGTGCATATAGTGTAGTCGTAGTTATGCTGTCCCTTTGGCTGTGCCGAACGGTACGTGTCGAGAATATGACTGTATTGCGAATCCAATATTACGATTCCGAGTCGATCGATTTAAGATGATTTGTGCTTTTTGGTGATAAAACGAATCACGTGGTGCCTACGTGTCGTACAACAAACGTCGTCGATTATCACGAAATGTTTAGGTTTCATATTTTTATACAAATGTAATATTTTTGGAAAACGACCACATTTATACAGAATGTAATACATTCAATGTATGGATAATGATGGATAATATTTCGAAATTTTCTTTACATTAAAATGTGTCCGTTAGAAATACATATACATACCCGTCGATGGAAAGTTTTGAAACTTTCTTCAAAGAGCCTCTTTGTAGCTCTTATGACTAACGTAAGAAAAAAAAAATCTGTGATCGCGAATATCAAGCGTAATACGACACCATTGTAATCGTGCGAATGACGTTTATTTCGAGCGATGAAAAAAATATAATTTAATTAAAATAAGAGTTAAAATTTTGATAAGAGTTTCTACAAACTTTCCCCAGTTTTTTCTTCTACGTGTAGTAAGATTAGACTCTACTGTGTCATCTAAAATGAACATTCGTCTTTGTTTTATCTCTTTGTCTTGTTTGTGCGAGTCTACATGATGTTAAAGTACAGTTTAACGAAATTTCACTACGTTTGCAGATGGAGAAATTTCGCACGTGTGATATTATTCGTCATGTCATATCGGACGTACTCTTTGATCACAAAAGTTTAATGCAAACGAGCAATAACTTTCACGTAGAACAAAACGCGATATCTTTAAAAAACGTGGATAATACTATAACTATGAGATGTAAAAAGATGCTAAAAAAAAATGCTAAAAATTATATGTATATTATTACGTTGACACGTTTTACTTGATATATCGCGCATCGTAATATGTATGTACTGAAAAAATTAATAATAAAAAATGGACAACAACTGTATTATTACATCAAATTAGGGATCCTTCAATACTTTGGGTCACGAGGTAAAATTTAAAATAATACCACAGGTTTAAATGCGGGACAATTAAGTTTGTTGCAAAACGCGCTTATTACATTGTCGACGTATGTTATTGCTTTCAATGGTATCCTCATAAATCGTATAATCGACGTTTCGTTCCTCTCGCCCAAGTGTTTAGCTGACATGTGTCGAAACTCCGTCGTAATCATTTTCAAGCGATTATATCCTTTCGAGCTCACGAGCACAACGTCAAGTCTGTATTCTAGTAACAATGTTGTAGTACGATAACGATCGAATATTCACTCTGTCCGACTTGTCTCCTGAAGAGATACAGTAGCACAAAATGCATTTGTTAAATGTAAATTATAACGAGAAACACACACGCGAAATGCACGAAACCACGTATAGACGCGCGCGCATCTCATTGTCAGTTGATGTCAGTCATTAAACACTATGTAAAATATTATTTAAAAACTAAATTGTTATAATATAGAAATGTCATCACTCGTTGTCATTCATCTCTTTGCAATTTGCCTCATATAAGTTGCCTTTATATTTCAACATTAACTTTCATACTCTCTTCTCCGTCTCATGTAGATGATATTAATCTTTAAATTGCAGACATGCGGTGGTACTTTTTTCGGTTAGCCTTGGCGCATTATATTATCGCTACTTCAATCAAAGCACAGGTGAGTGAGATAATATGCTTTTAAAATATCGAAAATTTTTCAATATATCAATCAAGTGTATCAACTTGAGGAAAAGAAAGAGAAAATTTCTTATTTGTCTTCTTTTAAAATAAGCTGTCCAATCCCCCTAATGAGCTAGCACAATTGTATAAATATCATTTTACATAATTGGATAATCTCTCTGGATTAGTTTTAAATCTGACACGCTTCAGCGTTTTTAACTTTGTTGCATCATACCTTTACGATGCAATCATGTGTGCATCACACAGACTACAGCATATAAGAAGGGAGAAGTACGCGTATAAAAAATATATATAATGGAAAGAATCAAATCAAATCAAATTATTATTATAAAATTCTCATACAGATTTCACAAGTGTATTCTCATATTATTACGTCAATAATAGATAATGTTTGAATATACGGACATTTTTGGGAAATGAGAAATGTATTAAATGTGATCATCAAGAGTGTATCCGCGTGTACATGTACATATATATTATAATTCAGGTGTATGCGTACCGTGCGCCGAGCTTTGTGACTCTTGATTATTGGAGAAAGAAAAATTAAACTACCGTGAATTTAATAGCTGCGAGCAACGAGCCTTACAAAAAAATGTCGCAATAATTCAAACGGCGTAATTATAGAATAGTAATGCGGCCAGTATGATTTTAGAGATTAATGATTGACAATGCGATTAATGTAATCTGTAGAGAAATGCATTAAAAATCTCTCTCCCTGCTAAAAAAAAAATATCTCACTTGGTTACATTTGAGAATGGACGGACTAACGGAGTTACTAGGTTACTCTGATTACTTAAATTCCTTAAAAAAGAATACATATTTCCTTTCTCGACAATCATGAGTCGTTCACAATTTCACATTGTGTCTAGCTTTGGTACGTATCTGTTTTGTATTGAAAAGAAAGCATGCCCGATATTTGGGATAATGCGTTAATAAATCGAGTTTCAATATGACTAGAAATATTTATATAGCCAATGTTAAAAGTAAGCTCGCTTATGAATCCCTATCTCGGTACAACGATATTTTCTTTTACCCTTTTTAAAGCCTATTTAAAGCAAACGTCGTTCTCTAGCCAATTCAAGCAACCAGCGACTATGCGACCAGTGCCTATGAATGTTGCTCTTGCCAGTTCGAGGATACGCGATACACGAGTCGTGGCTGTGTCAGTAGTTTTATGACGTTGGTACAACATGCCTTGTCTTCCAGATGCGACATTGTTGATCCTTGTCGACGATTAGGCAGAGACGAAGCACCGAACGAAAACGAATGGTAAAAGATTCGCCAGGTCCTATAGCATAGTTACATAGTATATAGCAAAAGGACTCTATTTTTCTATTATATATTATGAAAAATCACCTCTATACAATATATATATATATATATTTTTTTTTTATGTTAACGCATTATCAATGTTTTCAGGTACGACTTTGTAATCGTCGGCGCCGGTGTGGCCGGGCCAATAATCGCGAGAAGATTGAGCGACAATTCATGGCGAAAAGTTTTGCTCATCGAAGCTGGCCCGGAAGAACCTAGTATGACAGCTATACCGGCATTTGCGTTCAATGCCATAAATACGTCCCTCGATTGGAACTTTAAAACGGAGCCAACGTTATCACACCCTACCGCCTGTTTAGGTAACGTCATCAATTGTCTAAAATTCCTAGTTCAAAATCGGGATCGTTGCATAATGTAAATCTTGGTAGACAGACAGAGAGAGAGAGAGAGAGAGAGAGAGACCAGTGATTTGTAGCTACAATATACATTAACGAGTAAAATAGATAAACCCGTTTCATTTTCTTTGAAAAAAGAAAAAACTATAATATATTTCGAAATTGCGTGTGAATATACACATCTTCTCTCTCTTGTAGGAACGGGCGGTGTCTGCACTTGGCCAAGAGGTAAAATGGTCGGTGGAACCGGCGGTTTGCATGGCATGATGTACATCCGAGGGCACCCGGAAATCTATAATTACTGGGCGCGGGAGGGTAACTCGGGTTGGTCCTACGACGAGCTCAGTCATTATTTTGAACGGGTGGAGAACCCAATCGACCCAGCAATCTTGTCGGACAAGCCTAGAACTCTGAAGGAGGGCGGTCCGATGAATATTCAGTATTATCCGCACAAGCCGGCGTTCGCGGACGTACTGCTGGCAGCTGCCGGTGAGCTGGGTTACCGAACCTCCCGGTTGAAGGAGTACAACCAAACCGGCTTCATGGTTGCGCCGATGACGATCGAGAATAGTATGCGTCTCACGACTTCGAGAGCGTATTTGAGACCTGTTCACAATCGCAGAAATCTGCGAGTGCTGACAAACGCGCAAGTCACCAAAATCTTGATCAGCCCGTGGGAGCAGAAGGCTTACGGCGTGGAACTGGTGGATAAGAACGGCCAAAAGAGGGTGATCAAGTGCGATAAGGAGGTGATCCTGACAGCCGGTGCTATCGGCTCGCCGCACATCCTTCTGAATTCGGGCGTGGGACCCGAAAAGGATCTCACCAGACTCGGTATCAAGGTGTTCAAAGACCTGCCGGTCGGTAAGAATCTGCACAATCACGTGTCTGTGGGGGTGCCCATGAGCATCAGGGACACTCCGTACGAGAGCATGACGATGGACGCCGTGAGTGAATATCTGGAGAAGAAGACGGGTCCGTTGGCCAGCACCGGTATCACTCAACTCACTGCTTTCCTCGAGAGCAGCTACGCGATCAACAGCGTGCCGGACATCCAAGTCTTCTTCGACGGTTTCAGCTCCACTTGTCCGAAAACTGGTCTACCTAACGAGTGCCCCAACGGTAAGATCCAGTCCGATTGTCCGGACAGAAGAGAGATCGGGGCGAGACCTACGGTAGTTTCGACCGAGAGTCGAGGCGACTTGAAACTCGGTTCGAATAATCCTTTGGATCCACCGCTCATTTATCCCAATTACTTTACAAACGAGAAGGACTTGACGATTCTGCTCGAAGGTGTCAAAAAGATTAGCAAGCTCATTGACACGCCCGCTATGAAGAAGTGGGACCTTCGCTTGGAACAAACGACAAGTCCACTGTGTAGCGAGTAAGTAGGATGCTGAAGAAAGTGATAACTCTTTAGATATTTTAGTATATAGGGTAACAACGTTTCTCACGACGTCACTTCTTGCAGCATTAATGCTGAATTAATCTCTGAATTCGTAGATTGTAAGACTGTTGATCTTTCCATTAGATTTCTCTCTCATCGTTTATTATCAATTATTAGCTACCACTTTGGCACCGACGCTTTCTGGATGTGTCAAATAAGGGCGGAAACTGGGCCGGAAAATCATCAATCTGGAACATGCAAAATGGGACCAAATACCGATCCAAGCGCGGTAGTAGATCCGGAGCTTCGAATACACGGTATACCGAATATCCGTGTAGCCGACGCTTCCATCTTTCCCACTGTGCCAAACTCAAATCCCATCGCTGCGATCATGATGGTGGCTGAAAAGGCAGCCGATATGATAAACAGTGCTTGGCCGCAAAAATTTTAAATGTACAGTTTTTGGTATACTGGATTGTAATAATAAAAACCAGTGGTAAACCGGTAGTAAAATATATAAGTATTACTTCTTCTTTCTCTTAAGATATAATTTTTACTTTTTATTAAATTTAAATTCGACTTTGTCTCGTGACATTACTCAATTGTACATACATCAGCTTACGATATTTCGATACCTTTCGCGCGTGCGCGCAAAATTAGTCGTTGTAGATAGACGTTAAACGTCAAAGCATCAAAATGTATCACAATTTATCGTCTGCTGCATCAATAATAAATAATAAGCAATCAATGCGTACGACGTAGATTTCCGTCAATAAGTGTGCATTATTATCAGAGAATTAAGAATACGAGAAATTACTAAGTAAGGCAACGTTTCAGTTATAGATTACATTTAGATTATACATATTTATTTGATCGCGAGCTTAATAAAATATATCTGGCATTTCTTAAAAATGATGCTTGAATGATATGAAACCATTTCAATTTAAAATATCAATTCAATTAAATGTGTATAAACTATTGAGAAGTAGAAAATTTTCTTGAAAACTTTTAATTTTTTTTTAAGTAAAGGAAATATATGCATAGGAAAATGTAAATAGGAAAAAAATTAACTTTAACATGTACACGTTAGTTTGTCATGATAATGTCAAGAGAACAGAAAGGAGGGTACGATATCTCGTGACATTCGTCTTTTAATGGAAGGACATCACAGCCTGAAATTGCTGACTGGAATACTTTGAGTTTCACTTTTAGTTTGAGTCGAGCTGTTGCTTTAACAGCTCCAAGGTAATTACTTTTCATGTTACTTGTATCATTTTTAATACTTAATATCTAATATCATCTGGCGATTGAGAAATAGAAGATTCACTAATTAAAGTCAGCAATTTATTTCAATTTATTTCAATTACTATTATAAATTATACGTAAACAGTTTCGAAAAACATTGTGCCTCTCAAGATAGACGCGTATCTTACTGGCCTTGGTGACACAATAATGAAAATTTAATCGCGATCTACAAGATTAGTTCTTCTAACCGCAAACCAGACATCACCTATACAATGAACAATTCAATAGTTTATGACATGTTGTTTGTTGTGCACAAAAGTGCAGTAAAATAAGTTCTTGGCGATTTTAATTGGCGGCTTTAAATGCATAGAGAAATTCTTTCTTGCTCACATAAAAGCCAATTGATACCAAATAGGGCGTCTCGGCAACTTTTTTCTCACTCATTTATAACCAATAAACAAGAATGAATAAATCAGACGAATAAATTAAATAAATAAAACTTGTTAAAAAAACCAACAAGTCAATAATTAAATACGAAGGTTGAAAAATCACAAAGTGGAGAGAAATGCGAGAAAGAAAGGTAAAAACATATACATGTGTATCTTAAATATCAGAGCATACATCTTCTTCAAGGGTGTGTACGTATCAATATGTAGCGGGGAGGGGACACTTTATACATGCATTACCACATTATACATTATACACTTTGTATAACATAATTTTTCTCTTTTTGGTTTTCGATAAGCTTTGGCTTTCGTTGCTTACACACGTGAAATTACACACGTATACAAGTGTATTTCATAACAACCACGACTCGATGACATCGAAGAACAGAGGATGTTGCGTTTATTAAATAAGCCTAAGCATAGCATAGATTAATCGCTCGAATGTATTTGTCAATGTCAATGCTCAAGCAAGATTTTTAAATATCTTGATATTGAAATGTATATTAAATAAGATACGTTATCTTTCTCGCGTCTCTACTTGTCGCGATTTCCACTGTTTCTTTTACGAAAAAAAGCGTTATTAAAAAAGAAATTTCATTTTGTCTGATCTCTTTTGAAAAGCTGTGCAACATATCGATATTTTTGTGTGTTAATTCGTGCTTGCAACTTATTGTTGAGCGAGAATCTTGGAATTTTATCTACGAATTTGCTGCTGCGAATTTGATTTTAAAACGGATGTAGCTCTGATAAAGCTGATGATGATTGAAAAAGATTTTCTTTCGACAGAATTCGAAGCTGTCGCCAATTCGCCAATCGTGTCTAACATGCTGGAGACATGTCTAGCTGACGCTGCAAACTCTGCAATCGCAGCGGGTGACGTTCCCGCGAATGTCTTTGTACATCTGATACGAACACTTTTAACGGCGCAATGTAGCTTAGGCGATGTCACTTATCCGCCAGATCGTTCGAAGGAGATCGCGGCTTCTCAGAGAAACAGAGAATTCGACTTTGTGATCGTGGGCGGTGGAAGCGCTGGGTGCGTGCTGGCCAATCGTTTGACCGAGATAGAGGACTGGAAAGTATTGCTGATCGAAGCTGGTGAGGATCCATCGGTACAGAGCGAAGTTCCCGGAATATTCTTCTCGCAGCTACACTCGCCGCAGGACTACTCCTACAACGTCGAGCCTGAGAAACTCGCCTGTCACGGTTACAAGAACAAGTTGTGCAAATGGTCAAAAGGCAGGGCTCTCGGCGGCAGCTCGGTGCTGAATGCCATGCTCCACGTTTACGGCAGCGACGAGGATTACAACGGATGGTCGCGGTTGGGCAACAAGGGCTGGAGTTACGACCAAGTCCTGCCGTACTTGAAGAAATCTCAAAACTGCGGCCACGGACACGGCGACGAGTGGCGAAGCAAGTATTGCAGCCACGACGGGCCGTTGAGCGTCAGACAACAACATTACAACAACAGCCAACAGCCGGAAGTATACGAAATGGTTCTGCGTGCCGCTCGTGAGCTGGGCGTGCCTACACTGGCGACCATTAACGGCGACGTCGGATACGGGGTAGCTCCAAAGACCTTGGACAAAGGTCGCAGAGTGAGCGCTTCGAAGGCCTACTTGTCGCCGATCGAGACGAGGGGTAATCTCTACGTGATGAAATCGACTCGAGCCGACGGCGTTCTCCTGCAGGATGGTCCTCCTCGTGCGGTCGGGGTACGCGTGACTCTCAAGGACGGCAGGTCGATCGACGTGAAAGCCTCGAAGGAGGTAATCTTATCGGCCGGCAGCGTTGCCAGTCCGCAACTCCTCATGCTTTCGGGCATCGGGCCTGAGAAGCACTTACGCGAAATGGGAATACCTAGAGTCCACGCTGATCTACCTGTCGGCAAAAATCTCCAGGATCACGTCATGTGGTGGGGCTTGTTTCTCGCCTTCGGGAACTCGAGCGCGAAAACTGGGCCGCCGCCGTCGCCCACGTATGTCTTAGATGCAGCTTACGAGTATTTGATACACAATCGAGGACTCTTGGCATCGATCGGCACCCTCGATCTCATGGGTTTCGTCAATGTGGACGATTCAAGGGCGAAATATCCCAATGTGCAGTTTATTCACGGTCATATACCACACGGGTATGTATCGATGGTGGTCGATCTCTGCGACGGTTTTTACATGGACGCGGAGATAACTCGGGAGATTAAACGAATCGTAACGGAGGCGGATCTGCTCCAATTCGTACCGATTTTGTTAAAGCCCAAGAGCTTGGGTGAGATACGGTTACGCAGCAAAAATCCGGCGGATCCTGTTAGGATTTACGCCAACTACTACTCCGAGCAGGAAGATTTAGATACGATGTTGAAATCCTTGAACTTTCTCAAGAAGCTGCTCAACACCGAGACGTTCAAACGGCACGAGGTGCGATTGCGTCACCTGGACATTTCTGATTGCCGTCATACCGAGCCCGACTCCGAAGAATATTGGAAGTGTAACCTGCGACACATGTCATCTTCGATCTTTCATCCTGTTGGGACTACGAGGATGGGTCCTCGGGGCGATCCCACGGCCGTCGTGGATCCACGGCTCAAGGTCCATGGTATACAGGGATTGAGGGTCATTGACGCATCTATCATGCCGACAATCACCAGTGGAAACACAAACGCGCCTACGACAATGATAGCTGAAAAAGGCGCGGATTTCATCAAGGCGGATTGGGCGGTCACAGAAGGCAAGGACGAGTTGTAGAGGAGAAGCAAGCCTTATAGCAGGCCTTACCTTACGTATAAGTTTGTAAAGATAACTTTGTTTCTCGTATCTTTTCTATCGTTGCATCCTTTTGTCCTGTCGTGTGTAAAATCAACCAAGCAGCCGTGTTTAGCGCCCCGAAGCATATTTTTCAAGTATACATATACAGTAACAACAGAGGAAGCCTACATCACACACGCACACACATCTAATTTTATAATTGAAAAGAATTGTTTCCGCTGCACACGCAAAAAAATGCCTTTTTGCAAATGAAATAAATCTTCAGTTGAACAAGCTCTAGAGGGAAACGTAATCGAAGCGTTCTTTATCGTCAGTCGCGGTATCATAATAAAAAGAAATTGTGAAACAAAAAAAAAGATCTTTTCCTCTCGCGTCTCATTTCTATGTCTATTCCTATAATTCTTAATAGACGATTCTGTCATGCATGAAATCAAGTTTCAATTCAAGAACCCCTCCCCCCCCCCTCTCTCTCTCTTTCTCCTTTTTCCGGATCAGACATGGATATTGGAAATATGCAAAGTAACAGGATATATTCGTATCTCTTATCTTGCAATAATAAATATCATATCTTCAATACAAAAGTATCTGCGATACTTTTACTGAAAGAGAATATATAGTAGTAATGTAACAATTAATCAGAATCGAATTTATACATTTATCTCTACCAAAAATATTTACCGAGAGTATTCATGTCATGTTGTCAAAAATATATTTGCTGATCGTTTCTTCCTAAGATACACGCGCATGTTGAATAATAAATTGAATGCATGATTTTAATAACAATTCGATATAATATCACCCATCGTTAACCATCTTGCTCGTATGACTATAAAGACAACATGTAATGACAACAATGTCACGATAAATGTTACAAGAATTAATTATGAGCTCGTAAAAGCTTTTATGAATTCGAAACATCTGTGTATAAGATTACGAAATAATTACGAAATAATAGATTTGAGATGCCACTATTTTATAATATAATCTACAATACTAAAAATACTAAAATATTTGCGATTCTATACGTTTATATTCTATATTCTATGTAAGTTTTATAAACGTAATATGTGTCAATGATATTATAAATTTTATTGATAATCTCTGCACTCTTTTCTCTCTTAATATCACGTACGAGAATATACAAGTACAAGTGTATCATGGAATTGGAGTGGAAAGGCAAGGTTATAAGAAAGGATTTGAAAATCGTTCGGCGAAAGTAAAGTAAAACTTTCCACAGAGTACATACGTTTAAACAAGAGCATGCATAATCCATATATAAAAAGTACTTTATAAAGTTTTAAATATTTTTCAAGATCGAGCAATATATGTGACCTTACACATTATTTCAAATATTAATAGAAATATTACATGTATTAATATGTGTGTGTATATTCAAGTACACATAGAATTAGCTGCGTCTAATTTGCTGTGAATATACACATTCGTAATACATATCAATCTCTATTTCGTAAAATTAAAATCTGACATTTTCTCATCTGGGCTATTTCATCTGTCTTATTGTTAGAACAAATTTATTCCTCTTACCTACCACTAGTTTTAATATCTACATTTAAGATGCACCTTGCGGATATGGGAAAGGTTGTATGGTAGTGGTAAGTCTTCATGGTTTATATGACCAACATAATGCTTAAAGTCTCAGTCTTTCGCTTTCTCCGCCACGTCAAACTACTCGATCGCGCAACAACGTTTCGAACCACGTGCACCTGTGATTCTATTCCACCCATTTTTATCGAGGCACCCTTATATCAGTGTTTACCATGATGCAGAGTGATACTTTTGTTGGAGAAAGGAACTTGGAATCGGCATTTCTTATCGCACCGTAATGTTTTCATAGGTTGTATATAAATATCTCTAGACACAAATACGATATAATTATGCAACTGATGTTTCTGTCGAATTTTACACGCTACTCCGACTGATCAGAAAAGCAATCGAGTTTAACTTTTTTAAGATTTATGAAACTGGTACTTTCGATATATGATATAAACAGACTTTAAATTAAAACTTGAAGTATCTTCAAGGAATTGCCACTCAATGCATAGGCTCTAATTAAAGAAAAGAAGAATAAACTTGCGAAAATTTTTATCACATTTTTTTAAATCACACATATTTGTTTTGATTAAAATCATAGAAATATGAAACATAGAATTCATTATTAAATCACACAGTGCTGAAAAAAGGACAAATAAAAAAGATGTAAAGATAAAAATATATTGTTGAAATTATTGTTTTGTTCGCCAACATGAATATTTAAAGTTACTCTAGGATAATTCATTTTAGAAAAATAGAATCAACTTTTACCTATTTATGGATCCTTTGGTCAATTTGAGACTGATCTTTTCACAAACAAATATGCCCGATGAAGGAAATTACATTTTGGAGACGCAACAAGCGTAACAAGCATAAAAACTTTAGTCTCTTACTTTAGTCTTATTTCATCGAGCAAACTTCAATTATTTAATTTATGTGATTAGGTATATGGATATGGATTTATGTGATCAATTACAAACATAGCATTAAAAACTTGTTATAATTATTGCTTCTCCTTTTCGCGAAACAAATTGAGTTGTCTCAAAACTGGTCCAAATTGATTCTAAAGAAACTTGTAAATAAATAAATCTATATCTATAGATTTCGTAAGATTGAAATAAATTTAATAAATGTGAACAATTATAGAAATTAATAAATTTTGCAGGAAAATGTTCCTGCGTTATTAATCAATTAATTAAAAATTTGTAATAACAACAAAAATATATTTTCTTTAAAAACGGTGCTTTAAAAATAAAAAATAAAAAAAACATGAATTAAAATTAACAATCACAAATTAATGAAAATTAATGAATATGATGTAAATCAACTTTCTAAATTGTTGCCATATTCACATATATGTATACGTGGAATATTCAAGGACGCGTTTCGGTAACGGTCTCTAGTTTCAAATCATCTTTAATACTTTAGTATTTATGAACTAAATACTTTTTAAAATCATTTATTTATGCACCGAATTGCACAAGCTTATATTATTTGCTCAGAATTGCTTATTATTTGCTTGGAAGCCACTTGAGAAGAAATGTTAAGTATGCTACATTAATGCCGTTTCAAAAATTTATGAGTTTCGCAAAAAGCAATTGCCCAATTTCTCCAATTCAATTTCACTTTATTGAGAAGATTAACCGTCCAATCGTTTCGAAATATAAGTTATGCACTAAAACAGAATTAATTATGCCTATTAATGCCGCCAATAGTTTTCTATGTCTCATAATAGAGATATTGTTAATTGGCAGTTTATTTCTCGATTGGCAAAATATGTATTATTTAAATCTATAATGGTAAATTAATTAAAAATGAAATCTCCCCCCCCCCTCTCATTGGTCCTCAACATATGATAAAAAAATGTTTAAGGGAAGAAAAACAATTTTTCGATCGCGTATCAATCTTACAAACTAATTGTATGTCTTTCCATCGTCGAATGAAATAATAACAATAATAAGAAATAATTTAATGACTGAAGAAAAATAAATTTTTATTTCGTTTTCAGATTCTCGCTCAAGATCTCAAAGAGAAGTGTTCCGACAACCATTATAATTAGCGCGCGTGCCCTACGATGGTTCTTTAATTTGTATATCGTTAAGCAATTTCCGTTACATGTGTTTCTGAATTTCCCTTGACGGCTGGGCTGATTCGTAATCGCGCGATAGTTGCAATCACGAGCACAATGAAATCACGAACGAGACGCAATAGATGAGATAAAAAAAAACAGATTTTTATCTGTTATACACAGTTAGAGAAGATAGTTTCTATAAGATATAATCTCGCGCAGATAGAAATATGAAATGAAATAAGGAGCGACAGACATTGCGTAATTTCTAAAGTTGAATTTTCGAATCCCTTGGTAAGTTTCAGAGAAGATCAATATTAACATTATAATATCAATATCAATAAGAGAGTGCACGACCCCAGAACTAGCAGAGAGATGAGCATCGCGACAGTAGTCGGCGCCGCTATAAAAACGGCTACCGTCCTTCTTGGCGTTGGTATCGGCAAGATAACGATAATCCCAGTACTGATTGCCGCGCTCGCGTATTTCAACTATGATCTCATGGATCCAGAAAATCATCCGCGCGTGACGAAGCAACTGAAGAGAGATTACGATTTCGTTATAATTGGCGGCGGCTCGGCTGGCAGTGTGCTTGCTAACAGGCTGACTGAGAATCCTGAATGGAGCGTGCTCCTACTGGAGGCCGGTGGTCACGAGACCGAGATAACCGACGTGCCGATACTCTCGTTGTACTTGCATAAGAGTAAGCTCGATTGGAAGTATCGCACACAACCGCAAGATACGGCCTGCCAGGCGATGGTCGATCGCCGATGTTGCTGGACTAGAGGCAAGGTACACACGTATGCGCGCATATTGTAGAAAAGCTAGGAGCCAATCGACCAAACTTTACTACAACAGACTTTACTGTAGTTAGTCTCAAAATAAGAAAATCAAAAGCAGCTTTAAGGTGATAAAAAAAAGGCATCGCGCGAGAGATCAAATCGAGAAAACAAATTTTTATATTTATACGTGTGTACACAGAGAGAACAAATTGTTTGGAATTATAGCCGAAATTATTTATTTGAAGAAACAAATACGGTTACTTGATTTTTCAAACAACATTGTATTATCCGAAATATTATCTTTATTGATAAAAAAAAGTCTTGTTTCGATATATTATATTTGTGAATAATACATGTTATTTGAAAGATCAAGTAATCGTATTTGTTTCTTCAAATAAACAGTTTTGTTGGACTATTCCAAAGAAATATTTCTTTGTCTTTAATCAATTTTATTAAATTTAAGAAATCTCTCTCTCTCTCTCTCTCTCTCTCTCTCTCTCTCTGTAGCAGAGATCTTTTACCGTAGAGATTTATCTGTTTCTACAATTTTGACAAGCTGTCGAGAAGACAACTGTACTCGAGTAAAATATTTCAGACATTTCAAAAGTATTCACTTTCAAACGATCTATATATACAATAGATCTATATACTCTATGATCAACATACCATTATTATCATCCCCATGATCGCCGAGGTTTAATTATTTCGTCAAAGATCCGCTCTGATCGAGTTCAAAAATCGAAATTATAAATTAACAATAACAACAAATTTCAGTTATTATCAGACACAAAAACATTCAGACTGTTGCCACATATTGCGAGGTGTCGAGGATATCAAATATACATGCGTGGCATGCAATCGAAACTAGAGTGAAAGTAATTCTTCCAAGTGCCATTACTCAATAATACAAAACGTCTATTTTTGCCATGTATAAAGTCTACATAATGTCTATAATGTCACAATTACCTCCTACCCCATAGCAATTTATTTATTATAATTTATTATAATTAGACATAAAAATACGATTTAAAAAATGCTAGAGGCCACATTGGGCAATCAAACTAATTAAGCTGTTTTCTTTTGCGTCATCTTTACAGTCGATTAAATAACATTTCAGGTTCTTGGAGGCTCAAGTGTCTTGAACACAATGTTATACGTGAGAGGCAATAGACGAGATTTTGATCAATGGGAGCATTTCGGAAATTCTGGTTGGGGATACGAAGACGTGTTGCCGTATTTCTTAAAGTCGGAGGATCAGAGGAATCCCTATTTGGCACGCAACACAAAATATCATGGTACAGGTCCGTACGCCTTATCACATTTCACGTTATACTGTTAAGATATATATTGTTAAGGAAAAGGGAACAATTATTCATCATCCCATATTTCCGCGCACGCGCGCGCATGTCTACACTGAAACGTGACATTTTTCTATTCTTTTCGAAAGGAGGATACTTGACCGTGCAGGATAGCCCATATATCACTCCGCTGGGCGTAGCGTTCCTGCAGGCAGGAGAGGAAATGGGCTATGATATTTGTGATATCAACGGCGAGCAGCAAACTGGTTTTGCCCTGTTCCAGTTCACAATGCGACGAGGCACTAGGTGTAGCGCCGCCAAGGCATTTGTGCGACCGATTCAGCTTAGAGAAAATTTTCACCTCTCCTTGTGGAGTCACGCGACTCGCGTGCTGATAGATCCGGATAGCAGAAGAGCGTACGGAGTAGAGTTTATCCGCGACGGTCGCAAGGAAATAGCGTTGGCAAAAAAAGAGGTGATTCTCTCGGCCGGCGCCATTAACAGTCCACAGTTGTTGATGCTCTCTGGAGTCGGTCCGCGCGCACATCTGGAGCATTTGGGAATCCCCGTGATCGAGGACTCGCCCGGGGTCGGGCAGAATTTGCAGGACCATATAGCGGTAGGCGGGCTCGTTTTCCCAATCGATTACGAGATTAGCATCGTAATGAATCGAATGGTGAATATTAACTCGGTGTTGCGCTACGCCATCACCGAGAACGGCCCGTTAACGTCCAGCGTCGGCATCGAGGCGGTCGGCTTTATTTCCACCAAGTATGCCAATCAGACCGACGATTGGCCTGACATCGAATTCATGTTGACGTCCTCGTCAACCTGTTCCGACGGTGGCACTCACGTAAAGAACGCTCACGGTTTAAGTGACGAATTCTACAACGAGATGTTTGGGAAACTTAACAATCACGACGTCTTCGGGGTATTCCCGATGATGCTCAGGCCGAAATCGACAGGCTACATTAGACTGAGATCCGGCAATCCTTTGGATTATCCACTGCTCTATCACAACTACCTCACTCATCCGGATGACGTGGCAGTGCTACGCGAGGGTGTCAAGGCGGCTGTCGCCTTTGGCGAAACTAGTAGCATGAGAAGATTCGGCTCCAGATTCCACAACAAGCCGTTACCCAACTGCAGGCACATCCCACTGTACACCGACGAGTATTGGAACTGTGTGGTGAGACAGTACACCATGACCATTTATCATATGAGCTGCACCGCCAAGATGGGTCCGCCCGACGACCCGATGGCAGTCGTCAACCCGGAGCTGAGGGTCTACGGGCTTGACGGTTTGCGAGTAATTGACGCTTCGATCATGCCGTCAATTACCAGCGGCAATATCAATGCGCCTGTAATCATGATCGCTGAGAAGGGCGCAGATATGATTAAGGCAAGGTGGATGCGACGGACTCGTTTCAAGAGGGACAATGTCACTGCCGCTGTTTCTCGACTACTTCGACCGACGTTACGTAATCGCGTAATGTAATATATATATATATTGCTACAGAGATGAATAGGCCAAGTCAACAGGTGAATCAAGTAACAGCTTTAATTAGCAGCAGCATGTATTTTCGTGAAAAATATTACATCCGCATTACTTGTGGGAAGAAAGTAAAAAAAAAACCAGATTAAATGCGTTGGTAAGATTCGTATAATATTGAACTTGTCCGGAAATAGAATTTTTCTCTTATAGGATTCAAATATTTAGAAATATAATTCACGTTCACATTCACGTTAACGTAACGTAACAATATAATACGATATAATAACTCGTACTCTCGTTGCATCAGTTTATCCGATTCGTCGATTATTTTCGAAAATGCCATCTCGCTTCAGAAAAGAGGGTATTATTTCGTCAAATGTACTGCAGACCAAGTAAAAGATTCGTTTATTTGGCGTAAGACTCTGGTGTGTTCTTTATTATGCAGAAATTTTCGGCAGAAATAACAACGTGTCTCGTGAAAATTTAGCACTGATCGGAGTAAGGCAAGCGCATACTTGCCACTTGTCGGAATTTTGTTGATTAAAACACCGTTGCTCCGTGAGTAAGTGTTTCAAAATATTCACACAATTAAAGCTTACAATTAGATAGACTCGCGCGAATACTGCCGAGAAGATGAGTACTAGGGACATTAAATGTTACGTATTGTTGCGAGATTTGCCATAATTGTGCCAGGAGCCATTTCGTCGGCGAGATTTCGTTACGTTACGTTCTATATAATAGAGATGTTAAATGAGATAAGAGTTGATTAATGGTAAACAATGTTCCACTTTTAAGACAAAGATATCATTATAAATAAAATTATTTTACTGATAATCTTCCTTTAAATCGACTCCCCTTAAAACTCGTTTCGTCCGTGTTCCGATCGAACCGTCAAACCGTTAACGGTAAAACATTAAATTATTTTTTAGCATTTAATTAGCTATTCTAGTTATATTTTTATATTAATCCGAGAGATCTCTATATGTAGAACATTATAGAAACGATTGTGATACGTAAAACTAAACGACGAATATGGAAAATTATGTTGTATATTTTCTTTCCAATTGTAAGAGAGCGGCAATCTAGAATATAATAAGCGCGGATTACAATCAAATGAGAAAATTGTGCGATTTAACATTTCTAAGGCAGAAAACCGATATGAAAATTTGCTCAACCGCGTTAAATCGCGTAAAGTGCATCAGCCGTAGCTAATCTGCAATTGCGTCAGCACTGCGCGCCACGCTCTCCATTATAACGACATGGTACCATTATAAGCTTCTGTAATTTCGGTTCTGTCGTAATCAACTAACTTTTTATCGATTCACCCGTATAATGGTACTGCATATACTACATACAATGATACAAATATGCTGCCATAACTTTAGAGATATTGTGCAAGCTCAGGCGAAAGTGTATCTCGTACACGACTCCAGAGTGTACGTGTAGTACTCTCGAGTCTTTATTGTATCGAGTCTCTTACGATACCAATGAAAACTGTGATGCATCGTTAACTTAAAAGTGGTCAATAATGCATTTAACATCAGTTATTTAGTAGTTGGTGATGCGATACATGCGGGACTAATTACACACTAATCAGCAACAATCTACAACTATACATACACAGAACGGATATCAATTAGCGCGACAGCAAAACAAATAAATTTGAATAAATTTGAAAATTTTAAATGTACACACATAAATTCATCAATTTTCATAATATATATTTCATAATATGTATTTTGCGCAAGAGAGGAATTTTTGTAAGAAATGAAATAAAGAGGAAGAAGGTGACACAGAGATTTTTGAAAAAGAAAGATTTTTGTCATTTGAATGGTGATGACTTTACTCAATTTCAATTGTTCGACGAGGATGAAAATTGAAGGCGTTATTTATATTCTTACACTGTAATATTTATAAACGTTTTTTCTCTACGGCTCTTCCCCTCTTTTCAATTGGGACTGATTAATTTGGGACAGATTGGGAAATCCAAAGTCGATTCGGCAGCATTCTTGAATGCGTCACTTGAGAAATGAAAGTAAATTTCACCTGCAAAATCTTTTACGTAATCGATTCAGTATCACTGGGAGATCGTCCATTTTCACCACAGATTCATGGATATGTCGTAAATTCGATCTCAGATACGTCTGTATTGCAAAAATCCCCCCCCCCTCCCGTCAAAAAGGGTATGCATGCAGAGTTACTATTGAAAATAAGTCGCGTAAAACAATCGCGATGTTAACTTTTAGTCCTCTATTTTCAAAGAGAATCAATGTGTGCTGAAATTATATCGTTGGAAAAATTAAAAAAATACATTGGCATTCGTGTCTACAAGCAAAAATTAATGTTAATCAAATGTTAATTAAAGAAGAGTCTGTTGTTGTAACGCTCGATACTCCGGCAAGCGAGATCTGTTTTCTGAGTTTTCTTGTTTTCTTGGATACTTTCAGATGAATAAGATAATGAATAATACACGTGCCAGCACGAAGATAACACAGATATCTATAGAACATGATACGTAAATGCATAACTCACGCGTTCAGTGACTTTTATAAATCTTAAATATTGTGTTATGTAACGCGAGCATAGAGAAGCTTGGATGATTTCAAAGAGATTTATTTCGCATAAGAAAGATTGTAGCTGTAAAGATTGTAACAATTTTGAAACGAAAAAATTGAAAAAAATAACAAAAAATCTGCCAATTAATTACCAATTAAACAAAAAGAAAAACATACAGAATGTACGTACATAGACTCCTTGAAAACTTTTCACTTTCGTCAGAAACGTTTCTTTTCACGTTGCCAATAGGTATCTAGGAAATATTTTCACCAGTGCGGCGTCGACTGTAAATTCATTCGAGAATATCTCATTAAAATTAAAGTCGCGAATTGTAGGACATTATATGCCAAACGGACAGGCGAAAAACGTCGCTCTCTTTCTCTCGGAGTAATCGAAATGCACGGCATGTTTTGATAAAGAGAAATGAGATGCCAGTTTGCAATATGCACGCAGAATGAAAAATGTTTATTTCTTATCGGCGCTGTTTTTATTTGTTACACGTTTATTTGACGTACATATAATTGTATAATTTTGTAAAAAAAAAATAACGATAATAATTATGACCCGATGAAGCCGTGAAATTATAAGGCTTCGTGGGAGGAAAAGTAGAACATTGCCACTCAAAGACCACACTAGAATGTGTGAATCGTTGTCGATAGCGAGCTACTTGTACTATTATTATGTTTGAATCTGAATGATCGCCAAACCGCTCAATGTTTCCGCAAATGCATTTCACTGCTGAGCTACAGAATGTATAATTATAATACTGTTGAATTAATTATTCAAGTTAATTCAAGATCTGATTATATAAAGATGTTCAACACATTTCTCTCTCTCTCTCTCTTCCAGAATTTATGAAATAAGGCTATCGTGTCGAAAAGTCGTAAAGGCGAAATGCGGTCAACAAGATCATCACAACTTTATTTTCCGCCGATTCCTGTCGAACGAGCCACGGTTTAACCGAGAGAATCGAGAGAATCGAAGCGCAACGCGTAGCAACGTAACGAGACGTAAATGTATGGATGGGAGAGGTGCTGCCTGCTGAACGGCACGTAGACATTGCAGAAGAGAGAAAGTGTACGCAAGAGAGTAAACTCGTCGCCCCGTGCCATACATCGGCCACGAAAGTAAAGAGAAAGATGCCGACACCGTTACCACGCGTGAAAGAGAGGAAAGTCGCACGCGTTCGAAAAGAAAACTACGTGCCGCCAGAGTCTCATCTCCTCTCCTCTCCTCTCCTCTCCTCTGCTCTTTTCTCCTCTCATTTGATAACGTTCGAAATCGTTGCAAAATCGCGTATCACGAACGATGGAAAGAGAATATTTATAATACATATTTTTTAAAAATATTTTTATACTTATTTCGTGTGAAATATAGAATATAGTTGTAGGAATTTCCCCAAATTATTCTTTGTGTCTAGTTTCATCTCAATAGGAGTAATCATTGAGAATATATATTTTTACAATTCGAGGCGTGATACAACATACGAATTGTGGTAATAGATTCCTTTAGGTATATTTTTTGTATGTATAATATGTATTGCCTCTTGCTCGCGCTTTGCTTTGCTTCTCTCATAAAGAAAGAAAAACATTTTTATTTACCAATTAATTATTAAACGTACGACACAAATGATTAAACTTATTACTTCTCTTTTAAGGTATCTATTCGTTTCGTGCCATACCTTCGCGTCGATGCCATACCGTAGAAAGAACAGAATACCTGTTTATTTGAGAAACATTACATTATGTGGTTCGGTTTCACATCATTTTACATAACATTTCGAATAAACGCTTGACAGTTTGGCACATTAGTTTTCCTGCTCGTTTTTCCCTTGCCGAGGAAATATAAATGTATATGCTCGTTTTGCCATACAAAAAGTATACCTAAATTAATCTATTACCGCATTTCGTATGTTGTATCACGCCTCGAATTGTAAAATATATTTCTCAATGATTATTCCTATTGAGATGAAACTATACACGAAGAATAATTTGGGGAAATTCCTACATCTATATTCTATATTTTACACGAAATAAGTATAAAAATATTTTTAAAAAATATGTATATATACAAAGAGATTTTCAAAAGCAGTGCAAAAATAATCTAGTCTGCCTGACAAGACTCGGACGCGCCGAGAATGTTTCTATGTGGCCTCACGTTTTCGTAAAACGTGCGCGACGTTGGCATTGAAAGGATATACTGGAGGCCCAACTGGTTTTCACTCCGACTGCACCGACATTCACCGATTCCACCGCAGTCTGGTTCTTACCGGCGCTAGTCTCATTTGCCGCTGCCATTTTGCCGGTTTATCATCGAGCTGTTCTACGATACACTTATTCTTCTATTCCGACAGTTGAAGTTGAAGTTTATCTGACAAATTGATGCAGTATCGGATGTTCTGCACCGTGCGACCAAACATGAATGAGAAGCGAGATGTGATTCGGCTCTGACTGGAAATATCGAAAGACCACTACCGAAGAACATGTAGTAAGTGAGAGGAAAGAGGCTCTCTAAGAAAGGCCAATAAAACGATACACACAGTTACCACATTGTGGATAAGCAACGTGCGGAAATACACGCGAATGCGACGGATACGGAACACGTGAGTGTGATAGATGTTATCATTGTTAGGATATCTTTGTGACATACAATATTCGCGTTTGAAAGTGTGCCAGAGACGTCAGACAAAGTCCGGTTCGGACAAACTCGATTCTTGCTGAAGGAAACAACGTTATCTGACGTGACTGTTGGTCACGTTGTCAGAGAGGAGAGAGGAGAGAGGAGAGAGGAGAGAGGAGAGAGAGAGAGAGAGAGAGAGAGAGAGAGAGAAGTAGTCAAGAACATACGGCATGTACGGAATGCGTGTGAAAATCACACCGACGATGACACCATTCTCAAGTAAGACTCTTTCTTCTAACTTTGTGAAATCTGTAATAATATAGGCTTATAATGAAAACGTCGATGTACATAAAATAAAACCAAACATATAAAATATCCCTCATCTCCCTTCACCTCCTTCTCTCTCTCTCTCTCTCTCTCTACTCCGTTCCGCACTATCATACACCATGTGACGGCACGTCCGTGTAATTTTTAATTGACTTACATTCATTTATTTTGTTACACTGTAAGAAATATTGTTCCTTTCGATTTCTTATCATTTACCTTCCAAAACATACATTACTTTTTTCTGTAATCGTTTTAAACGATACATAATTAATGACGTTCGATATTATCGTATGATGCGTTTACATTTACAAATATCGATAAATGTTTTGTTCCTTTGATTAGTAAAGATAATTAGCAATTTACTTTCAGGTGATTCACATTTTTCCGTTGACGCTTGAAAGAATCTTCGGATGACATGCATTCGGACATTGATGTTTGGCGATGAATGGAATATAAATGGAAATGGCAGCAGTGTTAACAAGCTTGATCGGCACAACTTCCGTTCTTGGGCTCGGTTTAATTCCACTTTTGGCCATCGGTCTCACCGTGTACAGATACAATAGTCTCGATCCAGAATCGCATCCGCAGGATGCACAAGAGGTACAAAAGCAAATCGGAGAGAGAATTAGGAAGAAGGAATTGAATTTGTATAAAACTTCTAGTAGAAAACTTCCAATTAGAGACAATCTTCCGTAGAGTCGATAAAGTAGTGCTCGCGATTCACCGAATACCGACCAAACGGATCTAGAAATCTATATGATCTAGAATCGCGAACGCAGCGGTATATGTACATAAATGTAAAACGAAAAGGAGGCTGCTTCTCGTATCATGGACTGGGCTCCCTCCTCTCTTAACTGGAGTAGTTGACAGTACATTACTTGAAAAAATGTTTAAATTATCGATAAATGC